>JADNYI010000123.1:0-115032 GCA_015501065.1 Infundibulicybe gibba
TGTAGGTGCGGAAGTATAGGAAACCCTATAGATTTCACTAGAACCATTTTTTCAACCAAAACTTGGTATAAACCCACCTGCAATAGCAACACCTGGTATTGGAGGTAAGCTCAGCCGGTGCACAAGTCCACTCCACTCCGTTAATACACTTACTCCGTAGAGTACCATACTAAAACACACGCCCAGCAGCATTGGCCCAAACCTACGTAGTCAAAGGATTGTCAACATTGGTGAAGAGAACCAAAAAAAAAGCGGACGCGCACAATAATGAAACGCTGGGAAAGTCGTCAGGGGGCGTTGGGGGAGGAGGTCCATTTGAATCCGCCATCGATGAGTGATACCTGTTGATGCGAGCAGGAGGGGGAGTGATCAGAATTGTTTGTCTTCTATGACCTTATTCTTTATGCCAAAATGGTTCCGATTGAATCGTCCTCGAGAGAGGCCAGCGAAAATATAACTAGGGACATCACGGGATATTCAAGCGGGTTAAGATGAATCGCTTTCATGAATAAATTCCATGTGCTCGTTCAGGGGTCTGTCTATGTCAAATAACCGGCGTGATGGCCGATCGGCTGTTTTGCGGTTGGCGGCTAGAGCACTCCGCTGTCAGCTGCTGTCAGTCAACTATGTCCGAACTCATAGTATGAGGTGAACCTACCTTTAATCTAAATCTTAGGCATTATGCGTATATAGGTAGGGCGCTTTAGTCGGAACTTGTATAATGGCGATGAAAGGTAGAGGCACATTGCGGATTTTCTCAGGCTTGAGGCCTGATCATGAGTCGCAGATCGATAATTCAAGAGCCATTATCCTGAGGAATAAACAACAACAAAGTCATAGTGCGAGTTGTTGTCGCTGCAAGACGCCTGGTGGTGCTTAGCAGTTTTATGCGTTCGTCTCCAAACCCAAGGCCAGTCTATGACCAAAGCCAGAGCGTTTATATAATTCACCTGCCTTACATGTCAGGCAGGTCACCAAATGAGGATACTGCTAGTCCACTCATTCCATTTGGCTCGCGCACGATCTGAATTTTATCGGCTGGGCTATGATGGACAATGCTAGGTTCTGTGTCTGGTAGGCATATCAGTCTGGTGGCGTAATGCCTGATGCATGATTCGGTTTGGAGGGATTACAAGAGTCCGTGGAAGCTCTGAGTTCTAGACGCAAAAGAGGATGCCTCTAACAATCTTGGGGCCTCCCCGACATGCCTAGGTCTTCGCCAGGTTCTCTGAGTCGCAATAGATCACTATCTCCCTTCGATGCTGCTAAAAACCTCTTTTGTTATGTATCGCTAGACCTCAGAATAACGCAATACTATACCCATAAAATCCGACACACCAGCCATTACCTTACCAATGGTCAGCTTCTCCCACCCACCACCGTCATTCACATCTATCTCCGTGGGCGACGTGGACCCAATGTGATCGGTAATATCGTCCGTTCAGGCTGATCACCTGTACGCGTATCACCTGCGGCCTGCGCGCCCTTTCGTACAGCGCAAGCCCTGCTACAACATCACGGGTAATAGTCCGCTGGAAATATGAGACCCAGAGCAGCAGCATCCTTGATCGCCTGGCATACGCCCTGCGACTGGCGCGGCTGCATTATCGCGATTTATCAGATGCCGTCCTGTGGCCAGGTGGACCCATTATCATGGGGTGCGTGGCATTCCCGAGGACGGCTACTACGTCCCTGGAAAAATACTACCGAGGCTCAGGCCGAGACCAAGAGGGGCTTACGGGGTGTGGCTCGTGGAAGTATGTGTAATCTCCATAGCATCCGGCCCGCCGAGTTCTTGAGCTTGCCGGTGAGCCGACAAGGATTTCGGAGACGGGGATCTCTTTGAACCAGAATCCCTCCAAGTACGGTGCGCCATGTTATTCATGTAAAATTGGATGTATCTCATTTGTTTCAAGCCTCTGCTTGCCAGTGTGTACCGCGGCAGCGGATGTATACTGCTAAAAATCCGAGTCACATCTACTTTTTCCATTGAGTTGCCTCTCGCTAAAGATGCTACTTCTCTTATCATAAATAACAGTCGTGCTGATGAGTTTCACGTCTTCCATGTTTAGTTTTAGATCGCGATACTGCGATTACTGATCAACATAATGACAATCAATTAGCCCACCAAAGTCCGTCAGGAGCACCACGAAGCTTGCGATAGACTTCCACAGTTCTTTAAGCTTTTGGCACAAATCAATCGGCCACTGATAGACTCACCACAGCCATCATATTAGGGTTTCGCAATAGCCACATCGGCTCGAGTGGGTTCAGAAACACAAACTTGTACCGGCTCATTTTAGGCTTTGCGCTGGACCTCCACTTGTCGATCCCAGTGTTCGGCTGGCTGGTTTGAGGAAAGCAAAGGTAAATACCCATGAAGCCAATCAGGCCACAGATGCCCAAGATGAATTGCATGACGCGCCAGGACGCGTAATGAGCTGCCATTCCTGCACTGGATGCTAGTCATAACTCCAAAGGACTATGAAAGACATTACCCCCGGCGGGAGGGGCCAGCGCGGGGCCAAGGAGACATGCCTGTTATCATGTTAATGTTTATTTTTCCCACAGAGCAGCAAGCGGTACCAACAGCCAAGAGCGCTCCCATGGCTGTCCCCCTTTCCTCCAATTTGTATATATCGCCAATGACCCCAGGGCCCACCGAGAGACCAGGAGATGCTCCAAATGCTTGCATAAATCACCAGAATATAAGATGAGGTATCGTATATGAAATGGTGACGCCCAGCGAGCCGACAAACGGCACAACCATACCACACAAGTATACAGGTCTTCGACCATTTGTGAAGTGACAGACGCATATTTGGTAAGCGCCGTCCTATTCACTATTGAGTGAAGAATGTCCCACAGTAGCTGGAATATGAGGCTGCGCTTACTCCGCCGATTGCAGCAGCAAGTATCGAAAGGCTAATGGAAAGGCTGGGGACGGTCTTTATCTTTCCTGAGCTCGAAATGGATTAGGAGGCTCACCTTATTGTTGTTGCAGTCGATTCTAGATCCCGGGCGATCTGAGGAACCGAAGGAACGAAGCAGCCAGATACGAAGACTACGTAAAGTTCAGGCCAATAAGGTGTTAGAAATTTTCGGACACATACAGGGCATCAGGCCATACCAAGATACGAGAGCCACGATGAGCTTTTTTTCTTGTGAATTGAATCGATTGTACACGTCGTCAGGTTTCGTCTTTCGTTCGTCATTTAGCGTGGGCGTGAGCAGAGGTGTCTCTTCATTTGGTTCCATGGGAGGACGGCCTGGGATGGCCTTGCGAGCCGGGATGGGATGTAAGGATTGGAAAAAATTGTTCTCCAGGGGCCCTTTTCAGCGTCGAGCAGATGCTAATCTGAATATCAGTTATCAGAAACGACTTCTACATGAAGTTGACAGATTTCCATATGCTCCATCTTAGATCTAGCGGCTGGCCACCCCGCTCGCATAAAGACAACTGTCAAACAGCCGCGAATGAGGGATTTTTGGGGAATCGCAAAATACTCTCAGTTGATCAAGTTCGTTGCTATTCCAGAAATCTATATACACATCACATTTAACTGATCATGAGCTATAAAACAAATCGCGGCCTCAGTTATTTTCCGCAGTTGAGTAGCCAACATCGACCCAAGCCCTCATTTGAGTACCGTACCGGATTGTACACAAAAGAATTCTTGGGACATGGTCAGGGCATAAAGGGTAAATGAATGCAGATCAGGTCCTACCCAAGAGCGAGCCATCCTAACAGAGCGGCTAGAGCATTTGTGGCAGCTACCCCAATCAAGTCAATCAAGGGCAGAATAGCAGCAATCGATAGCGACATTGGAATTGACCGGAAGCCGCTGGTGAGTAGGAGTTTGTCAAGATTTCAGTGGTTTCCCAATGAAACTGACATACTTGTTCGCAGCCATCGCTTCGGCGCTTCGCGAATGCATAACATCGACCACATAGGCGGCGGATGGGCTTAGGACCATATCAACCTAAAGAATATATAATCAAATATACGAATCGAGGAGCGGTTGGAAGTGAGAAATCGGGGACGCACCCCGATGCCATTTACAAAGAGACAGAAGAGATTCAGTATTAGGCCGATTTTGCCTCCAACGAACTGACTAAGCAGGCCTGAAAAGAGAACTGAAAGGGGTACGAGGAACATAGCTCCTATGAGAGTAGCTCGAAGTCGATCTTCGGGATACCATACTCCACCTCGTCGTTGGCGCCACTTGACCACAATCTTGTCCGAAATCCTACCGGCAAGTGGAGCTCCGACTAGAATCATTGAATCAGTTGACAGTGGAGCAGCAAGTTGACACAGCTTGGATCGGGACTAACTCATATTTCCGAGGCCAGCAGGCAGGAAGCATGCGCCAATGAGTGCTTCATTGACAATGTGATATCGAGCGCCCTTCGGTCCGGCGTCCAATCGTTGAGAGAGCAAAAGTAGAATTGGGGGGACTTACAAATGTGAATGCAAGGGGGACCAATAGGACTAAAGGCATAAATAACTCGGTTACTGCCGCAGACTCGATAAAAATCAATCATACCGTAATCTGTCAAAAGAACCAGAAAACTAGCCACGGACTATGTTGAAAAATCCATCAGAGGAGTTCATGACATTTGTGTTCGGCTTACAACCGCGAGCATATTTGGGCTTCGGAGCAGAGATAACGGCCTTAGTGGGTTTATGAAAAAAGGTTTCCACGATCTCCACAACGATGATGATGCAGGAGCAGGCTGTAACTTATCGATTCCCCGTTTACCAGGGTGGCTAGTTTCCGGAAAGAACAACAGCATAATGAAGAACGCGAGGAAGCCAGCAACGGCCAAAGCGAGTTGCATAACACGCCATGATGCATAATGGGCAGCCACTCCTGGGGAATAGGGTACGAATTGATGTTTATAGCGACTGTTAACGAAGGGAAGAAGGATCTAGACCGACCTCCAGCGGGTGGCGCCAGCGCTGGCCCAAGAAGACATGCCTAAGATATTCGGATCATGACGGTGAGGTGATGAATATTATTCAACTTACTGCGAAGAAAATCCCCATAGCTTGCCCCCGCTCTTCGAGCTTGTACATATCGCCAATGACGCCGGCTCCAACGACGAGACCAGGCGATGCCCCGAAAGACTGGAGAAAGCGCCAAATCATAAGCTCCGGGATACTCCTTGACCAGGCCACTCCCAAGGAGCCTAAGCACAATAACGGTAGACCTGAGAGATAAACGACCCTTCGACCATCTGCGAATTGTAAGCCTTTCGGCCGGGAGTGTTTTAATTTCCACTACACTTACAAAATGTTGAGTATGAAGCTCCCGCAAGTCCACCGAGAGACGCAGCAAAAATTGATAAACTGACGGCAAGGCTGGATTGAGGCTATATGAGGAGTTATGCCACATTTAGAGGCAGGTATATCACCTCACGACAGACGGGGTCGAATTCAAGTCCTTTGAAACCTGAGGAATGGATGGAATGAAGGACCCTGCTACAAATACTTCAAGGATTGGGTAAGATCATGTTGCCCATTTCAAAAACTTGGTGTATCTAAAAGCAAAGCTTACATGGAATTAAGCCACACCAAGCGACCATCGCAAGGATAACCCTCTTCCTGGACTTGGAGAAACGTTCGTACACCTGCTCATGTTTGACAATGGCGGCATACTCGTAGGGGACGTCAGAATCAGATTCTAGTAGGGGGGACTCTTCGGACAACATCGTCGCTGGCAGCAGAGAACTTGAAGGGCCACATGGAGAAATTTTTTGGTCCTCAGGTATGTGTCATGGTGAGATTGGGAGATTGATCTTACGGAGCTATGATTAGATTTGGATCCATGACCATCGTGCAGCCTTGTTTGGATGTAAACGTGTTGATCAACCAACACCGGTGAAATCATACCGCGGCCGTCACTGACTCGATGTACGAGCTATCCTCGATTTGGGGTTCTAGTCAGTTCTGGCTTTATTTAGGACTTTCGAGCTTTATAGGTAAGCCCTCGACTACATTACTTTCAACTCCCGTTCTGTCTGATTTTGGGGCGTGGGTGAGCGATAATTGGACCTCACTGTCTTTTCCAAATGATTCTTTTGGGCTACTTTGATGGGGTGTTTCTGTTCGGCAACGACATATGCGGCCCGGATGGTTGTGGATCAACGTCAAGTCCAGGTCTCCGACTCGTTCTACCATACTATCGGTTTAACTAGGTTTGGTGCCAGCAGGAGCCCGGGCAGATGATGACCCCAGGTTATCAGTTCTCCTTCTGTTCGCGTCAAGATGTTTCGATTTGTCTCTTCGGTATTCATTTCAGTTGTCAACCTATTTCGCTTCCTGGGTTTAACCTACAGCATCCTCAACTTCTTATCCTCGACATGGGAAACCCGATGGTGCTTGCCATAGCGATCATCACCGCATTGACAGAGCATAAACTTGCATCTATTCGGTCAGATTGCCTTTGCTGCGATGCCTGACGACTACCTTGCGCCTCTTCCGACCAATTTCTTCCCACATGCCACCCGATTTATGAGCAGATCTTCCCCCACTTCTCCGCTATTTTATGCACTCCAGCGTGGATTGACCAATTCAATCTATTGGCGCAAGGAGCGTCCGAGTGAGACTGTGCAGAAAATTTGACCCATTCTCTTCGCTAACGATGACTTGGCGCTGTTATAGTTTAGTTCATCATCCCATCCAGATGGGAATTCAACCTGGACGAGTACGTATGTTAGCCTCGTGCTGGGGCGATGATTGCACCCCCTATTCTAATATCATGTACCAGCGCCTTCGGTGAGCCGAACTGTATGTTTAAAATTGTACATTTTAATCTTGTGACTTATATTAGTTCGGGGCCGCTGAGGGTAGTCTCAGCAGGGGTATGAGCGAGCAATCGAGGACGGGTTTCACACACAATTCGCGGTAAACAGTCCTGATTCTCTAATAACCCCTTCAAGCCCGAAAACCGCCGCCCTCACTACCACAGTGCCCAGGCTACCAATACGTGAGACTCAGGGCATGCTCTAAAGCCTGGGATCCAGCACTCAGCAGCACGCGGCATGCGAAGGGCTGACGTACAGGGCGAGGCCATGGGAGTTTGGGCGCGCGGGCAGCTGCTGTCACGCGGGACAGAGATGAAGAGGCATGTCGATATCGGGATGCTGTAAGGTATAGATGAGGGATATGGACGACCGCCGAGTTCGTTGTGTTTTCAACCAAGAATAATTGTATTATTCACCGGCTTGGGAAGAGGTTTAGTTGGTGTGAAATATGTGGGTTCGGTAAACAGGCATTAAATTGAATAAATTCAATCTAGTTAGGGCAGTTTCCTATGGCTTCGCGAGTGACTACGATCCCCTTGTGGCGGATCGCCAAATGCGCATGACAACATGGCCCATGAGGATGCCTCAGCGCCTGCCATCGGTTAGTGTCAATCCATACTCGGTGTGACTCATCAAGGCCCTCGAGATGTGGAACTCTATCATGTCACTCGAGAGGATGCAGGGTTCTTATCTCACTAGGCGACTGAGATACACTATAAGTTCTAACAGGCCGTTACTGACCATGAGAGCCTGTTTGTTGCTCGCTTTGCTCTTCCCCAGCAGATCTTGGGCGTCCACTCGCAATGCAAGTGGGTCTTCTTCCGTCAAGCGTGGCCGGTTCGGTTTCATGAGGCCTTGCTTTGCCACTTTACCACGCTCGTGTTCGTTCCTGTGATTCCTCTGCTGTCACTGTCCCGACCAGCCGCACTTCTCCCACCATAAGAGATGTCTTTTATGTTTTGAGGATCTGACAGCCAACTTAGGTACGGGCAGCACTGAGGCGAGGAGTAACGGTGGTATGAATCAACCCACGTAACTGAGTGCGGCTATTATATTATTAAAAGAAACAGATGAAATAAAAATTGGAGGGGACCCTGTGGATTCGATAGCCTCACGACACTGAGATGACGAGCGAGCATAGCTACAGGTAGGGGTTTTCGCTGGCACGTTGGGTCCATATTATCGAATAAACCGCGGTTTCTAAAGGAGCGATAATGAACGCCGTTGTGGCAGGGGATGCGAGTAAGAGGTGCTCGGATCTGCTGCGAACAGTGATTTCGGAGGTATCTGTGGTAGTCATAGCCGAAGTGGTGGTAGAGGGATAGCGCAAGCGGGAAAGGGGGTCGTTCCACCTGAGAAATATGGCGCACACAAGCGGGTGCCATTTCTCGTCGACGCGCGTCTAGATCACCAAGGCTGTGGAACGGTGTCATGATCAAAATGACCCATGAACTGGAATTTTTCCTTTGACGTCGCCAATGCAAGGGAAAACGTTGACCAGTGGTAGGTCCGTCGCTCGTAATAGAGGAGCCAACCTCGGGACCAACTTGAAGCAACTATCGCAGGCAGGGTCCATCCGCGATTGGTTTTGCGTGGTTACAATATTGTCGTTGGTCAGAAGCCACGTCGAATTCGATGGCACTAGGGCTGCACGGGGATGTACAACCCACTTGTATCGGGTAAACACCAACACACGTTTTACATGCTTGGTCGACAGTCGACTGCACTCCGCCAAGAAGATGACTGATGGGAGGGGAAGGGAGTAGGGGCCCCAGGGACTCACGTTTCCGACCATATTCAAAGGCTCCGCTGCGAGTTGTGTTGCACCGACGAGGATGGAGCTCAGCATTACATTCACGCACGACGTCGTACAGGGGCGCGGAGTTCACCACTCCGGTTCTATTTTACCAAAGGGGGATCTGAGAGGCTATATGGCGGGGCGGACGATCGTACATGGGTTAATCCGTGTTCTTGTTCTGGATCTGCAGGACGTGCGGAGATGTGGGGTACAATGGCAATGAGTTACGGCAGTGAGGTCTGGACCTTGTTTGAGTCCCTCCCGTCCCCATCTTTGTTCAGGGTCTCAATGAGGTAGGTACCGCAGCCTTCTAACACGGCGGCCCGCTTACGAGGAAGCAGTCTGCACGGGCCTGTGGAGGTGTTTCTGGCTTCGATGCGGCTAATCCAGCGGCGCCGACGCATTCTTTAGACCCATCTTGACGATCGCATCTAATTTGCCAGACGTGTTTGGCTCGTCGCATATGTCGTGTCCGCTAAGGAAGAACGGGATGAGGCATACTTGAGCGTCAATAGTCGTCTCCGCTCCGCCCCGAATTACTGTAACTTGATGGACAACGTGCGCGTTATTGACATGGTTGCGCATAGGCCCCCTATACCAGTTGTTGAGAGAACCAATGATGACCTATGGGCAGATCAGGAAATGATATTGAGGTAATACTACCAGATATATCATGGGCGATGATGACCGTTGCTTGGCTCTTCCAAACAGAAGACGAACGCAGTGTTGCGCTTCCACACATGCCAAGGTCGAGTATCAGAGCCGCGGAAAGGAGCGGGGATATCTGAACGGAAGTGTTAGGAGACTAGGAGAGAGTACCAGAAACCGAGACGCACCAGAGGTTTGTCCTTGACTGTTATCCACAAAAAGTGTGCGAGCCCGCTTGCCCGAGGGGAAGGGATGGTATTCACACCATAGACGCGCTGACGATCATGGATTGAAGCGTTGATGGTGGAATTGGGCGGAGTGTTGGCGCTGGTCGGCCCCGCGGCTGATGATGGACAGGGAGGTTTGATGAACAGGCCGTGCACATAATCGGTGCCCAATCCCCGAACCCGTCAACACCACCCAAGTCAACGAGAGTGTCAAGATTCTTGCTCTCGATCATGCATGCCAGCTGGGATGGCTCGAACGTCAAGGGAGCATGGCCAGCGTATTGACCATCAGCTTGAGAGGTAGGAGCTCGACTGTTCTCGGGTTTGTTGGGAGAATTCGGTAGACGGGTCGAGACGATGGCTACGGTTTCTGGTAGGGAGGTTGGTCGATGACTGCATTGGTAGTTCCCGAGCGTCGGGAACTGGTACGGGGAGCGGGAGCAGGGTGAAGTAGGATGGCAGGCGAAGCGGTTGAGCTGGGACCATTGCTGTGGTGGACGTTGCAATGCGTAGAAGTGAAAGAACCCTCTGACTGCGGCCCGTGTTTAGGGCGATTGCTTGAACTTTGACTATCAAATCAATCGTGTGGGGCTGGTGAATTGTAATATGTGTGATGATTTGATCTGGAACGAGCCAGTGGTGAGTGAACAATTACCTCAGTTCGGATAGGGCCACGCGTGAGAACGATACGAATAGCCGAGACCGACAATTTGGATGATGTCAATGCACTACAAAGTTCGCCATTTCTCAGTACTGTTCATTTGTCAAGCTGATCACCGCAGTCTATCCCAGGATTCTTTCTCGACCCACCAGCCTTTGGTCTCATTGATACATCGCCGACACGATGGGCTGATTTCATCAACAAGATGGAAGCGATGGGGCCGGATTACAAGGTCATCTTTTTTGCGCGCCACGGGCAGGGTTTTCGTGAGTGCATCATACACCCATTGGCGAGCTCTATTGACGTATGATCAGATAACGTTGCCGAGGCAAAGTATGGCACCGAGGCCTGGGATGAGTGAGCCTTCCGCTTGTTATCCGATGTCAATTCACCAGACACAGTTACTGGTCAAAACTTGATGGTGATGGCAAAATTACTTGGGGCCGTATGTCCATTCTCTCACTTCGCATTACCTCACCGCGTAGCATCCACAGCCGACCCGCGTCTCACAGCACTTGGCATCGCCCAGGCAGGTCTGCCCGCGATACCTGGAAATCAGAGCTCGCAGCGGGATTCCCTCCCACAGAAGCTGTACTGCAGCCCCTCTCCCGCGCAATCCACACCCCCAATCACATTCGACGGCATCCTCTCGCCCAGCACGCCCACCATCATCGTTGAGGTGCATCCGTTCCACGTGGTATCCTCCCGTGACTACACGTGCAGAATTGTCGCGAGGAGAATGGTGTCCATACCTGCGACAAGCGTCGTACACGCTCCGCCATTCACGCTGCCTTTCCCGAATATACATTCGAGCTCGGTTTTGCGGAAGAGGACACGCTCTGGGACCCACGTCCGCGAGACGAAGCAGAGCGTCGCGAACGTGCGCATGCGGTCTCGATGGCATATTCACACACGACACCGAACCTGTGTGCCCGCTCCATCGCATCTTTAAATTTTTCTCATTACGCAGTTATTTCTATCACCGCCCACGGGGAATAATCAACGGCTTTCTTGCCGCCATGGATTGCCCGCCCCGTGCACTTCCCACTGGAGGTCTGTCGTGTTCTCTTCGCGTATCCTTACAACTCTTCTTAGGGATGTTACCGGTCCTCATACACTGTACTAGATAATATGACACGTTTCCATGTTGGGGAAATGAATTATATGAGCCCGTGCGATTACGATGCTGTCATTAAGCGATTGGAATAGCTATGAATGTCCATGTACGGGGCCCAGCGGAAATACAGCTACGTGACGACCCTAACTAGAAGAACGCGCCCACTTAGTGAATGGAATAGCTGTGAGTGCATATGCCCAGGTCTTAGATGTCAAATTGAACCTCGATCGGCTATTCCCACCCAGGGCGGCTGGGCGCCATACACCGCTTGTCTGCAGCATCCGCATCGAGCCCATGCCGGTCGGTGAGACTGCTATGGATGTGACAAATAGGATAGTTGGGGGACACTAGGGTCTTCGGGTGTACCATAGACCTGCTGATAAGAACCGTATTGCGCGCCGTGACAGGCTGAGCAATGCGCGGGGTGAACGGGAACTTGGAAGTAGTCGTATGTTCATACGTTGTGTTTTCACTCCCTTGGTGAGCCCGCGGTCAGCTGGCTGGACATATTGAATACATACGCATAGACGACAGGGAATTTGGTAGGGTTTGGGCCAATTTCAACGGTTCGAATCGGATTCCTAGGCCTGTTTGTCCTCAAACAGCTTTCAACCACTAGTTAGCATTAGCTGTCAAAAATAGATCCAAATTCATAAGCGCTTTGCTCAGCGGGCCGTCGCCAGCTCCCAGGGGGATGCTAGCGAATATTGAGATGGGGTTTTTTATTTCAAAAATCGAATATTTGTGTTGTAATTGTTTCTGTGCACGAGATCCACAAAAAAGGCCAGCTTCTTGGGGGACTGAACTTTGCCTACTCGTACTCAGGAGTCGCCACTCAGACCAGGCTGGAGGTTTATATCAACAGATATCGGAATTCACCATTGAAGCAAAGACGAAAATAACATTAGGGGGTTTCACGATAGGAATTTTACCCCAACTTTTGGCCCAACTTGAGGCTCAACTTCGCCCCAACTTTGAGGTTTTTTTTTGTAAAGTTCGGTCAAAAATTGTGCAACTAATTTCCGCTCTATCGTGAAACACCCCCTGGATGGGGTAACTAATCCCCATACTTATTTCTTGGTTTCCGTGGCATATAACTAGTTGCTTGCCGCAACAAGCTTTCCTCAGCTCACATCCCCCATTTACACGCACCCTTCACACACACCACAAGTCTACCCCATCACATACATATATCTCTTGCTCCTTCTCCCCCAGTTATGACTATAACCCTGCTTAGAGGGCATCCTAAATCCGCTTTTTTTGCAGCCTCAATCTACCAGTTTTCTATTTATGTTATCATGTAGTTCGGCACCCAGCACCTCCTAGTAGGTGGGAATGACATTATAATATTGTTATGAACCCAGAAAAACCATACATATTACAAAGTGTGATGAATTTATGTGTAAAAATCTGCCAACACCAAGGGCATACTACTTGTAATACCGCCCTCCAACTCCAAAAATAAAGACTTACTCTCCAAGAGAGGCTCACGCACGCAAGGCCAACGACGGCGCTCGATCCATGGCAGGAGCGCGAAGGCAGAGTCTGCTGTGCAACGGATGGGACTTGTAGGTTGAACAAGCGTAGAGTGTGGAGATTACAGATTTCTAGGGCGGTTGTGGGGAGGACGGCTCGTCGCAGTAAGGGGTGATGTGGTAAGCGCGCCAGCAGTCGCCGCAGCTGACGAGGGGCGGGATGGCGTAGGAAGTGTTTAAGCCGCGTAGGGGAAAGTGCACCGCACAGGGGAATCGCAGTAGCAAAACGGGTGAGTGCGACAAGGCTGAGTGGTGGTATGCGTGGGCGAAGGTTTGGGCGCAACTGGCGGCTGTGTGGGTCATGGCTCGGGATTTGTTTGTAGATCTCCCCGCTCTGGGGCCATTGGGCGCATTTGGTGCATCGTTTGAGAGGGTTCCGGGGCAGAGGTTACGTGGGGGTGGAGACGCTCGTTGTGGTACATGGAAGAGAGGCGTAGCGAAATTGGTCATGTTTGGTTAGGACCCTAAGTTGGCCAATGAAGTTGGGAGCGGAAGTTGAGGAGGAAAAAAGTTGAGCTGCGAGTCGTGGGGGAGAGCCCGACTCGCAGCCCAACTAATTTATCGCTCAACTTTTGATAAAACTAATTTGAGAATTTGGAAAGTTGTGACAAAAGTTGAACGTTAAATTTTGCACAAAGTTGGGGTAAAATATCCATCGTGAAACACCCTATTGGCATACGAATGGAATAAGTAATGACAATTTTTATTTGAGGGTGACATCAAGCGTGTGCGTGACAATATCAACGCTGAAACCAATTCGGATGATATCAATGCACTACAACGTTTGTCGTTTCCTATAGTATCTATTCATCTGTCGAATTGATCAACCCAGTCTATCCCAGGTTTCTTCATCGACCCGCCAGGCTTTGGTCTCGTCGACGCGTCGCCCACCCGATGGGCTGATTTCATCAGCAAGATAAACGAGATGGGACCAGATTACAAGGTCATCTTTTTTGCGCGCCATGGCCAGGGGTTTCGTGAGTGTACCGTTTACCCATAGGTTCTAGCATTGACTCCAGATGGACAGACAACGTCGCACTGGAAATGTATCCCACCGAGGCCTGGAAAGAGTGAGCCTCCTGCTCGCCACTAAATGCCTTCTAATCCAATCCAGCCGCTGGTCAAAACTCGATGGCGATGGCAGGATCACCTGGGGCCGTGTGTCCGCGTCACTCTCTCCACTCTACACGAGCTTACCACGCAGCACTCAACAGCTGACCCGCAGCTCACGGCACTCGGAATCGCCCAGGCCGAGTCTGCCCGCGATGTCTGGAAATCGGAGCTCGCAGAGGGAATTCCCCTCCCGCAGAAGCTCTACTGCAGCCCCCTCTCCCGCGCCATCCACACGCGCCAGATCACATTCGACGGCATCCTCCCACCCAGCACGCCGACCATCATCGTCGAGGTCCGTCCATTCCACATGGTATCTTTCCGTGACTGACACGTGTAGAATTGTCGCGAAGTAAATGGCGTCAATACCTGTGATAAGCGTCGCACGCGCACCGCCATCCACACCGCCTTTCCTGAATACACATTCGAGCCCGGGTTTGCAGAAGAAGACACACTGTGGGACCCACACGTCCGTGAGACGAAGCAGAGCGTCGCTGAACGCGCGCGTACAGTCCTCGATGGCATATTCACACGCGATACCGAAACTTGTGCGTCCTCCCCCTCGCATCTCTAAATCCCCCTCACTGGCGCAGTCATTTCTATCACCGCCCATGTGGCCATTATTAATGGCTTTCTCACCACCATGGGCCGCCCGCCCTGTGCACTGCCCACTGGAGGTCCGTCGCACTTCTCTTTGCATGCCCTTGCCAACCCCCCATAGGCATGTTGCCGGTCGTCGTACACTGTACCAGATAATACGTATTTTTCATGTTGAGGAAATGCATTATAGACCCTTGGGAGTGGCCCAAGCTATGTCTGATTCCACGCATTAGGCGAGTGTAATGACAACAACCTAAAAACTCTCAACGAGTTACTAGTCAGTAAGCCTAGCTGCCACTTACCTGCTAGTTGAGCTCTTGGATATTAGTAACGTCGAGGTATGCTATGAGAACAGCGGGGAACCTAGTGGCGGTTGGAAAACACATTGCAGATGGAACTGGAGGTGTCATCAAGAAAATCTGGCTTGATCCAGAGGTATCCATGTAGCCCCATTATAATGTTGCAGGGGAATCCCAGCTGTGCCTGTTATAATGTGTCTGCATCTCTACCATAGCTAGGGCAAATTATAATGTACACTAGGGATGAATTATAATGATTGAATTATCAGCAGGATTGGTAGTATGCCCGCATTAGGAGCGGACCCTGACCCGCCCATTAGTAATCCGATCAAATTCCAGCATTGCCCGCCCCAGCCCACCCTCCAGGGGTCGGGTTCTCCCGCCCCTAGCGGATCTTTGCGCGCAGGGACGCATTAGAAAGCGTGTACAATGCGCTCAAAAACGCGCTAATTTTCGAGCAATTCCGTGGAGAAGTGGCTAGGATCGAGCGATTTTAAAATAAAGATGCATTTGGACTGTTTTTGTTATATAAAATTACTGAACCGGCGGATTCTAGCGGTAAGGGACGCGTTTAAAAGCGATTCTAAGCCGCTCTCTATCCGCCCCTGCCTCATCCTATTCCGTGGAGAAATGGCTTCCGCACAAACCACCCATCCCCAGATAACCCCCTTCCTGAGACAATACACAAACCAATAAGCTTATAAAAGGTTTAGCATATTTTCTGAGGGTCATGGGTCACTTATTCATCTCCCATGGGGCCCACATTAAATTATTTTGGCAGTGGGTGAACCCAGTACCCAAGACTCTCAAGATAATCATAGGCCAGACTAACTCCAAGCTCAAGCCAAATACAGTTTCATCTGACTTTTATAATATATACTCTGCTTACTTCCCAGAAGCAGTAGATGGTTTCATCGGTGCTATATACTAGGTTTTGTGTGTTTATATTGGTATTTAGTAGGGAGGATAATGTTCTGTGGGCAAAACATCCATATGTTATCCCAATAAAATAAGCATATTGGTTTGGGATATGATATTTAATTATGATGGGACCCAAAAGAAGTCTGGGGAATGATGAGATGTCAAAGGAAGTCCAGATGTTGATGGGATGTCAAAAAGAAGCAGCTCAAATAATAATGGTCCCCTAGGACCCCCCTCATTATAATGTGTCCAGCCATGTATGTATTATTATTAGAAGCAATAATTGCCATTTGCTTGCAGTATTCTGAGTGCACATTATAATTCCCCCAAGCTATGGCAGACATGGTGGTACATTATAACGTGCACAGCTGGAATTTCCCCATGAAATAATAATGAGGCTACAGGGACTGTTGTGATCCAAGAGAGACGGAAGAGGGCAACAACATTGAAAATAACATAGCTCTTGTTCAATTTCCGCCTGCACTGATCTTTTCAAACCTGACATCCCAATGGTTGGGGTGTCGGGAGGCATACCGCAAGGATTAATTCCCACCACTCCATCGGAAGTTACTTTCACCACCATAACGTCTGATGGGAAAAATTAAATGATAAGACAACAACTCGCATTGACAGCAGTGTATGTCTCTACTGACCATAAATCAGCGTTGAGATGTGGAAGACCAGGGTCAACAGCATTTCTGTCTTGGGAGAACGGGTAAGAGGTGTTCTCGTCGGGGAAGTCAAGTCCGCAATTTGGAAGATGGGTGGTAATAATTTTCATTTGAATATGACGTCATGTGTGTGCGTGACAATATTGATGCTGAAACTAACTTCAATTTGGATGGTGTCAATGCACTGAACAATAGGGGTGAGGCGTATGCCATCCTCCTGGCCCTCTGGCTAGCGGATGGAAACCGGGACCTCCACATCTACTCGGACTCGGAGTATGCAATCGAGACTATCGCACTCCGGGGACCAGAGAAAGCAGCGCTCGGCTGGAATATTGTGAACGGGGACCTGTTCAAGGACATTGCGCTATGCATACGGCAACGTCGAGCACCCGTTCAATTCATTCAGGTGAAGGGCCATAGTCATCAGGAAAACCCAAATCTGGCAAATAGATGTAATTTGTTGATATTTATAATATTCCTGAGTATTCTGGTAAAATCCAATAATTCATTTACAAATTATTGGGAAAGTGTATTCTATGGCTATTTACAAGTAAATGCTTGATATGTACCAGTAAATACCATCCCATGCTAAATAGCACTATATATAACCCCAGCATTCATTTACTTGGAATATCTAGGGATATCAACAGTATTTAGTGATGAATTGTTGGGCCAGGACCAAAGTCAGTCGAAAATCTTCCAAGTCCATTCAATCTCAGCCGGGGTCAATGCCAAACACAGCACATCGTTGCCTTTCTTTCTTCTTTTGACAACGTGTAATCTTCCACGTCACCGTCCATGGCCCCTCGCTGGACGGTATTGTCTGTCTCTGTGCTCTCCGACTTGCGCCTCAGCATAGACGCCTCCTACCTCAACGCCCTCCTCACCATCCCGCCCTCCTGCAAGCCTCTCCTCACAGCCACCGGTGGGCTCCCCCTTGCCCTTACACAGCGTGGCATCAAGGCCGACCTCCGCGCCCTCAAACGTCTCCATGTCAAGCCCGTCTTCCTGTCACTCATCCAGACCCACTGCAACCCTCGTCGCACACCCTCGTCGCACACCCTCTCGCACTCCCACAAGTAAGTTCTGCCCCATGTTTGCATTCGTTTTCTTTAACTCATTGCCCCACCACTCTTGTGCCACGAGCCTCATTGCGTGTCCATCCGGCCTTGGCTGCCATGCCATGAGTGTTGCCACAACCCACTGCCACGTCACCCGCATGTCGACTCTGTCGTTGCCGTTGTTCCACCCAGGTAAGCCATTATTCTCTCGCGCTCGTTTGTACTGACGCCCCCTTCGTGCCCTAGGTCTAGCACATCCCCATCCAGTCTCGCCACTGTATCCCGGGTCCCCCTCATGCTCTCGTATTGCAGCCAGTGCCGTCGTACTCATCTCTTCTGCTTATGGTATGTTACACTGTTGTTCCCGCGTCCATTAGCTCTAATGCCTCCTCTTGCATTTTCGCTCACTGCCGCACCATTCCGTGGATCTAGTGCACCACTGTGAGTGTCGCTCCCATCCGGCCTCACCAGTTTCCGCCCTCCCTGTTTCTGTCACGCCCACACTTATTGAATCCCCAGCCCCATTGCGATCTGCCATGCCATCTCACAGCCAACACCGCTGCATGCTCACTCTCAATCCAACACCACCGTGAGTATTGTCATACCCGCCGACTGAAAGTGTGGCCCCAGATTTTTACTGTAGAACAAATAGTAGTATACTTGTTACTTCCATAGACAATAATGAATTTGATGTTTAATATTTCGAACATTTCGACTTGTAAGATGATACAACTAGAGCATACTGGTGAATATACAATGATATAATGCTGCTAAAAGTGAGTAAAATATTGCTATGTGTATAATAGCCAGGTAAATAAAAGCTGAGGAGTCGTTTGGTGGTAAATAGCCAGCATTGCTAAATATCAGTATTTATGAGTAAATATTGGTAAATGTGGGTATATGGCCGAAATGGGTTTTCCTGATGGTGGTAACCAGCACCATGATCAGGCAGATGCACTAGCAAAAGAGGGCGCAAGAAAAGCGCGGGTGGGCCCATACATCCCCCTCATTGCCGATGCGCTACCAGTGACAGCTATGCAGCTGAGCCCCGCTAGTACGACAGACCACCTACCAGTCCCAAAAGTCATCCTCCAAAGCATGTGCACTGTGCCGCGTGGAGCCCAAGCCCAAACAACGTGTGCGAGGAGACAAGTGGAAGGGCAGACAAGCCACTGAAACCGGACGCTTGTGCACCAACTACAGGCGGAACACCGTAGGCAGCTACTGGAGGCCGAAACAGAGAAGGACTTCTGGAAGGTGGCCAAGAAGATCATGGGAATACGACAGGCACCATCCCAACTCACAGCTGCGACGTTGAAGGAAACGTTTGAAGCCAGGATGAATCCGATGGTGCCTGCCCCCGCAAATTTTGACATGGGATGCCAACGGTTCAACCATGCCATGGCAGCACAAATCCCTATGCAGACTACAGACACAACACCTGAGCAATTCTTTACCCGTCCGTTTACGGAGGAAGAGATGGAAACAGCGAAGGCTCATCTTAATAAACGCCCGACTTCAACTGCAACAGGGCTAGACCAAGTTGGGTACCCAGAATTGATGGAGATTGACAATCCCCTGCTATGCACGGTCCTGAACCAGTGCCTGAGAGAACTAGAGGCCCCGTCGGCCTGGCTGAAGACTACATTGGTGGCAATCATAAAGAGGGGAAAGCCTAAAGACGAACCGGAAAGCTATAGGACGGGGGCCCTCGAGAGCTGCTTCCTCAAACTGATGACCCTCCTGATCCATAAGAGAATCACGGAATGGTGCGTGGCGAGGAACCTGCTCCCACCATCACAAAACGGATTCCGGGAGGGCCACCGCACCAATGACAATGTCTTCATCCTCCGATGTGCAATTGAGAAATTGCGAGCACTCGACACCCCCCTGTATGTTGTATTTGCTGATCTCAGTAACGTGTTCCCGTCAACGGATCAACCAACCCTATGGCTAAAGATGCGCGCTATGGGGGCCAATGGGAGAATCTTTGATTGGCTTCGAATGGTGTACGCGCGAATGATGTATGTGGTCAGGCATGAGGACGAGATGTCAACAGAGTTCCAAGCTAGAATGGGTATCCTAATCGGAGATACAAGCTCCCCGATCCTATGGACACTGTACCTGGCAGACTTCTGCCTCCGAGGCGACCATGATGATATAGCTCTTGCTGGGGCCATTGTCGCCAACTTGGAGCAGGCAGATGACATCATCCTCCTCTCAACAACGGCTGTAGGGGCGCAAAAAAAGATGACAGCGCTGTGGCGGTGGTGCCAAATCAACTTCATGACCATTAACGCAATAAAATCATTTGTCATGATCTTCGGCCCACTCCCACCTGTAAGGCCACTCTTCTGGTTTGGAGGAACCGAGGTAAAGGTGACTGGCCGACAAACCTATGTTGGAATCACCCTATGCTCAACAACCCGAAACATCCTCGCTGAGCACTACAGCAACAAGGCAAGCAAAACTCGTGCTATAGGCAACACGATACTTGGCCTAGAATCTATGATAGGAACACTCCCGCCGTGGGAGGGCAAAAAACTATATATGTCGCTCATGGACCCACATCTAACCCACGGGTGTGAGATCGCCCTAGACGTGGACGAGGGAAACCTCAAGGGCCTTGAGGACGTACAAGCAGCCTTCCTGCGACGCCTCCTAGGCCTAAACAAGCGTGCAATGCTAGCACCACTATACACGGAGACCTCCATTGTGCCGCTGCGGTTTCGGAGACTCAACCTCGCGCTAAGATACCTACAATACCTGATTTCTCTACCGAACGAGCGCTATGCCAGGGCGGCATTAAACGACTCGATCCAGCTGGCAGCAGAAGGCAAGCCGTCATGGGTAATGGACCTAGAGTATGTGCTCCACAACCTACCATTCCGCGTGACGCTACCCAACCTCAAGATGGCAACGGTAGAAGACATTGAGCAGGTCATTAAGTGCGTACAGACTGGTATGGAGAAATACCTACAGTCGTGTATTGATAACTCCCCGAAACTATATCTCCTGTGGGGAAGGTTGGAACCCGAGGACAACAGGCTGCAACATAGGACGATGTGCTTTCGGCACTACCTGAACGTGGGTAATGCGGACCACCGAAAGGCCCTCATCAGGAAAACATAGACCTGGTCTTTGGCAACTTTGTCTTGAATTTGGGTCTTTACATCTTTGTGTGCCATCTTTTTCATCTTAGAGCTTTCGAATATGATCTTTCATTACTCATGTAATCTTGCAGGTCTCCGGGGTTCATAAAAGTCTCAGCTGACTTGATGGAATTTTTCGAGTTTGAGGTCACGTGTCATAACCGCGACACGCTCGCCGAAAAAATTTTATCACGATAATCGTTGATCAGTCTTGGCCCCACTTGTCTCTCAACATCTCACCTCACATAAGGTAGGCGAAGTCCATACACATCTATGTCAGGTGATGTTACTTTCCCTGTGACATGGGGTTAGCAAGCCCATAAATGGTAAGCTTCCTGCGGTCTCGGAAGTGAGTTTCAGGGATCACATGTTTCCACTCAATGAAATCACTCTACCCCATGAGATCTTACAACAAATTGCTCCCACCAAAAGAATTCTTTTCAAATTCGAAAAATTTTGGTGGAAGCACATTTTCCGCATGGTGGACGCGAAGACTGTCATTTCGATTTCTTACTTTGTCACGGAAAAGTCACATTTGGTCATGTGACGTAGATGTGTATGGGCTTCGCCTACCTTACATTCAATCACACATCAACACCGCGGCGCCTAAGCGGCACCACTCTGGAGATGACGAGGCTCACAGCACTGGGCAACACTGCGTACCGGCATCACACGATGGCAACACAACTTGAACAGTGGCTCCAAGAATGGTAAGGCTCATTGCCCCATGGTGATAGCGCGGTCTCGAGGCCCTTGCAGGACAACAAAAAGATATTGAGGACACAGCCCCCATCCTGCAGACTAACATCAATCTTACCAGAGAACGGCGCGATACGCTTCATCGATGGTGCTTGAACCATTTTCCTCAGATCTCAGGCCAACACATCGAACTCGCAGTGGGTCCGTACCCGTAGAGTACACCCAAGACCGTCTCCTGTCCCCCAAGTGCGTTCTCTCTCCCCATTCCATTTCGACCCCGAGATCTCAGCGGTGTATCCCCCCACCATTGCAAAACCGCATGCAGCGTGCCGCTGCACATGCCTGTGCGCGCACCGTAGATCTTGCTCGTCTTCTCGCTGTACATGCCCAGGGCTCCAAACATGCCATTACCTACCCCTCTGTCCCCGCCGCTCTACCCGCCTGCCCCCTTCTCATATCGGTACACTCCCCGCACCATACTTCCTCCCGCACCTCCTCGCGTACCTCTGCACCAACCACCTCATGCTCTTTTCCTCATGAGATAACGGTGGGCCATGGCCCCCTGCCAGTGAGGACGATGCCGACACGCCACGGCCCTCAGACGATAATAAACAAAGTGAACACCGGTGACGGCATTAGTCAAGGGTAGTCCTAACGACAAGGTAAAACTCATAGTTCGACGAGGTAACACTAACTTACTATCTCTGGGAAACAATGAGGCCACATCGCCGATCTGCAGCAACTGTTCCTTGATCCTGAAGGGGCGACGGACACGGCTCCACGGTACTGAGAGGACAATAACAGCAACACATCACCACTGGAGGACGATGGCGACGTACCTGCGCAGAGGAGAAATAACGATGACGCATTGGGATCGAGGGACAACGTGCCCCAACCGAGGGGCAACGACACCCCTCAACCGCGCGGGGGTGCCCTGCTTTTTGTCGTTTAATGTAGATACTATGTATTGCAATGTATTCTAAGTATGCCCAATCCAATATATTCACCAGTAACCATATGAATTAGCGAAGATCCCAGAATTCTACAGAGACCTAGTGAAAAGCTGAAAGATTGCCCCGAAGCAGAGACCCAAAGATCAAAGATGGTCTTTCGGGAGACTATGTACCCTACTTTGGAAAGCTCTCATATGTCTTTCTGATTTGGACATCTTTCGGTCTTTTGCATCTTTATTGTCTTCGCAGAGACTCCAAAGACTCCAAAGACACACCTCATGTTTTCCTGATGCTAACCAAACTAGTCCTATCGAGCCACTGTCTTGCGCTGGAACGGCTTCGATGGACTGAGCACCGTCGACCAAGCGTTGAGCCGCACCTAAGACAGTGTCGCTTCTGCCAAATCGCTATAGAGAGCCCAGAACATGCCCTGCTGGAGTGCACTGCAAACACAGGCCTCAGCGCTCTGCGGGCAGACTTCTTGGAGCGGATCTACCGGGACACGCCAAAGCCCCCACCTCTGGGACGAGTAAGCCACCTGGAACTCCTAAAGGCGATCCTGGCCCAGCGGCACACAGTCGAACTGCTGGCAAAATATACTCACGACGTCCTCAAGCTCTTTGATGCAGTACCAATGCTAATTCCCTCCCTCCACTCAGGTTGACACAACAGCAGATGACGGCAGGACTCTTTGCCCCCTATTGACTATTCCTGATCTACAGCCCAAAAACCCGTAGGGCGAGCTCGTTAGGGTAGTTGGTTTGGGGCCCGGGACGAAGACGTGATGAGCTTGTCGCATGTCGGGATAATCTCCGGAACCCGGCGTTCAGGAATTGGACCATGCCGTGTATTTACTACTACTACTACTACTACTACAACGTTCGCCATTTCCTGATGCCTATTCATCCGTCAAGCTGATCAACCCAGTCTATCCCAGGCTTCTTTATCGATCCACCAGGCTTTGGTCTCATCGACACGTCGCCTACCCGATGGTCAAATTTCTTCAACAAGATAAATGGGATGGGGCCAGATCACAAGGTCATCTTTTTTGTGCGCCATGGGCAGGGCCTCCGTGAGTAAGTATGCCACTTATCCGCAGGCTCTACTGACAGATGGACAGATAACGTCGCCGAGGCAAAGTATGGCACAGAGGCCTGGGATGAGTAAGCCATCTACTTGTTATATATCGATGTTTGCTCACCCGATACAGCTACTGGTCAAAGCTCGATGGCGACGGCAAGCTCACCTGGGGCCGTGCGTCAGCGTCACACTCTCCACTTCGCACTTACTCACCGGGCAGCAAAACACAGCCGACGCACAGCTCACAGCACTCGGCATCGCCCAGGCTGAATCTGCCCACGATGTCTGGAAATCGGAGCTCGCAGCGGGAATCCCCCTCCCACAGAAGCTCTACTGCAGCCCCCTCTCCCGCGCCATCCACACCCGCCAGATCGTGTTCAAAGGCATCCTCCCGCCCAGTACGCCCACCATCATCGTCGAGGTCCGTCCATTCCACGTGGTATCCTCCCGTGACTGATACATGCAGAATTGTCGGGAGGGAAAAGATCTACACACCTGCAACAAGCGCCGCACGCGCTCTGCTATCCATGCCGCCTTTCCTGAATACACATTCGAGCCCGGGTTCACAGAAGAAGACACGCTCTGGGACCCGCACGCCAGCGAAACGAATCAGGGCATCGCGGAACGTGCGCGTGTGGTCCTCGATGGCATATTCGCACGCGATACCGAAACCTGTGCGCCCGCCCCCTTGCGTCTTAAAATTCTCTCACTCTCGTAGTCATTTCAATCATTGCCCACTTTGGTACCATCAACGGATTTCTCGCCACCATGGGTCGCCCACCCTGTGCATTGCCGACTGGGGGTCCGTCGCACCTCTCTTCGTGTGCTCTTGCTAACCCCTCTTAGGGATGTTGCCGGTGGTTGTGCAATGCACTAGATAACATGGCATGTTTTTTATGTTGGAGAAATGTATTAGTGCGCATAATGATGCATATGACCCAGTGGAAGTGCATTATCACAACGCACATACGCGATGACGCCAGTTAGACGAACGCGCCCATTAGGCGAGCGGAATAACTTGAGTTTCCATGCATGTGACCTTACGATCAGAACGCACATACTGTACACTGTGATAGGTGAATGCTTTGAACAACATGTGGGGTGGACGGGAACCCGGAAGTGATTGTGTACTCGTGCGTTGTGCTTTCATCCGCTTGATGGGCCCGTATCGGTGCAGAACGTTCGATGTATAGCGTTGAATACTGGCTGACTGGACACGTTAAATATGTAGACATAGGCATCGGGGAATTTAATAGGGCTTGAGTCAAGCTTGAGTCAATTTCGACAATTCGAACTGGAATTTCCAAGTAGTACAGGGTAAATGGTGGAGATGGAAGCTCTAGCGTTAAGTGATTGGCGGTAGAACTGAGCAGTGTTCCGTTCGGTTTCCTCTTGCGCCACGAATGATCACGCTTGGCGGACCCATTCACCTGGTTTGTTGATACATATTACCGTGGCATGCATAATAAGCTGTGTTCGTGCAAGGAGCTAACCTTCCCCGTGGTTTCGTCGTATGCAGAGTAACGACCCGAATGTTCGGAAGTGTTGGGGTAGTAATCCCCTACATATCCAGAAGCAATTTTCTGTTCCAAACATATACTTCAAGAGTGATTAGACCTCCAATGAAACTAAACTCCGGAAATGTTGGGTATCTAATGGAGAAGAGTACAGCGCAAACGATCTGGAACATGAATATGAAGAGCCCAGGGAGTATATCAAACTGGTGCCTTGATCGACTTTATTAGCTGCGTCTTTGTTCGCTGCACCCAGGACCTAAGCGCTGCATCGCGGGGGGGCAAGACTTATGGGCAAGGGTGGAACACATGAAATTGAAATACTCCCCGGAGATGTTCAGACAGAGGAATAACGTACAAAGGTAGGAGAGCAGTATCTGGGCCAGAGTCAGCGGCCCATCAACCACACAGCTCCGGGTCTTACGGCGCTGGAGGATGAGGTATGGGATGAATAAAACAATGTATGCACCTAGGGGGAGTGTGAGCACTATCATTTATAGTGTATGTGAATTTTAACCTCACTACATAAAGGAGTGGAAACGGATATCGTTCACTCCAGGAGCGAGTGACTGTGAAAACCATTACCATAGAACCTGAATATCCCTTGGATAGTAATAGCCCAAAGGCAATGGCATCTGATGAGATGAAAGCCATTTGAAACTCTGTTTATAAATTCCTAGGGCTTAGCACAGATGTAGTATGGATGGCCATTGTCATTGGCATAAGAATGGAGTAATGGCAATTTTTACTTGAGGGTGACGTCATGCGTGCGCGTGACAATATTAATGCTGAAACTAATTTGGATGATGTCAATGCACTACAACGTTCGCCGTTTTCTAGCACCTATTCATCCATCGAATTGATCAACCCAGTCTATCCCAGGTTTCTTCATCGACCCACCAGGCTTTGGCCTCGTCGACAAATCGCCCACCCGATGGATTGATTTTATCAACAAGATAAATGAGATGGGACCAGATTACAAGGTCATCTTTTTTGCGCGTCATGGTCAGGGGTTTCGTGAGTATACCGTTTACCCGTAGGTTCTAGCATTGACTCCAGATGGACAGACAACGTTGCACTGGAAATGTATGGCGTCAAGGCCTGGGATGAGTGAGCCTTGCGCTTGTTATATATCAATGTCTGCTCACTCGGTACAGCTACTGGTCAAAGCTCGATGGTGATGGCAAGCTCACCTGGGGCCGTCCGTCCGCGTCCCTCTCTCCACTTCACATGAGCTTACCACGCAGCACCCAACAGCAGACCCGCAGCTCACGGCACTCGGCATCGCCCAGGCCGAGTCTGCCCATGATGTTTGGAAATCAGAGCTCTCAGCGGGAATTCCCCTCCCGCAGAAGCTCTACTGCAGCCCCCTCTCCCGCGCCATCCACACGCGCCAACTCACATTCGACGGCATCCTTCCACCCAGCGCGCCCACCATTATCGTCGAGGTCCGTCCATTCCATGTGTTGCCCCCCTATGACTAACACGTGCAGAATTGTCGTGAGGGAAATGGAGTCCATACCTGTGACAAGCGCCGCACGCGCTCCGCCATCCATGCCGCCTTTCCCGAATACACATTCGAGCCTGGGTTCACAGAAGAAGACACGCTCTGGGACCCGCACGTCCGCGAGGCAACCCAGAGCATTGCTAAACGCGCGCATGCGGTCCTTGATAATGTATTCGCGCATGACACCGAAACCTGTGCGTCCGCTTTCTCGCGTCTTTGAATTTCTCTCACTGGCACAGTCATTTCTATCACCGCCCATCTGGTCATCATTAATGGCTTTCTCGCTACCATGGGCCACCCGCCCTGTGCACTGCCCACTGGAGGTCTGTCGCACTTCCCTTTGCACGCCCTTGCTGACCCCTCTTAGGGATGTTGCCGGTTGTTGTGCACTGTACCAGATGATACGTGTTTTCATGTTGAGGAAATGTATCATAGACCCTCGGGAGTGGCCCAAGCCATGTTTGATTCCACGTATTAGGCGAGTGTGGAGACAACGACCTAAAAACTCGCAACGAGGTTAGTAAGCCCAGCTGCGACCCACCCGACCTCGGCCGAGCTCCCCAGATAGACGTAATATTAGTGAGAACATTGTACGAGAACAGCAGGGAACCCGATGGCAGTGAGACAACACTGTTACACATTAGAAACTAGGCGATATTTTGCCCACTGGCAAGCTGAGGATGTGTACCGAACATCAGGTAATGCGATTATTTTTATTTGAAGATGACGTCATGCGCGCGCGTGATATTAATGGTGAGACTAATTTGGACGTGTCAATGCACTACAACGTTCGCCATTTCCTGATGTCTATTCATCCGTCAAGCTGATCAACACAGTCTGTCCCAGGCTTCTTTATCGATCCGCCGGGCTTTGGTCTCGTCGACACGTCACCTACCCAATGGCCAGATTTCGTCAATAAGATAAACGAGATGGGGCCAGATTACAAGGTCATATTTTTTGCACGCCATGGACAAGGGTTTCGTAAGTGTACCATTTACCTATAGGTTCTATTAACAGATGGATAGATAATGTTGCAATGGAAATATACGATACCACAGCCTGGAATGAGTGAGCTTTCTGCTTGCCACCCAATGTCTTCTGATCCGATCCAGCCACTGGTCAAAACTTGATGGTGATGGCAAAATTACTTGGGGCCGTATGTCCATTCTCTCCACTTCGTATTACCTCACCGCGTAGCATCCACAGCCGACCCGCGTCTCACAGCACTCGGCATCGACCAGGCCAGGTCTGCCCGCGATGCCTGGAAATCAGAGCTCGCAGCGGGAATTCCCCTCCCACAGAAGCTCTACTGCAGCCCCCTCTCTCGCGCCATCCACACCCGCCAACTCACATTCGAAGGCATCCTTCCGCCCAGCACGCCCACCATCATCGTCGAGGTCCGTCCATTCCACGTGCTACCTTCCCGTGACTGACACGTGCAGAATTGTCGCGAGGAATATGGAGTCCACACCTGCGACAAACGCCGCACGCGCTCCGCCATTCACGCCGCCTTTCCCGAATACACATTCGAGCCCGAGTTCGCGGAAGAAGACACGTTGTGGGACCCGCATATCCACGAGACGAAGCAAAGCGTCGCGGGGCGCGCATGTGCAGTCCTCAATGGCATATTCACGCACGACACTGAAACGTGTGCGCCCGCTCTCTCGCATCTTTGAATTTTTCTCACTGGCACAGTCATCTCCATCACCGCACACGCGAGCATCATCAACGGCTTTCTTACCACCATGGGCCACCCGCGCTGTGCGCTACCCACCGGAGGTCCGCCATACCTCCCTTTGCGTACAATTGCTAACTCCTCTTAGGGATGTTGCCGGTCGTTGTACACTGTACTAGATAACGCGTGTTTTTCGTGAGGAAGCGCGTCATATACTCCCATGACCCTCGAGACGGCCGTTTTCTCGAACCATATTTGATTCTATGCCGTATCCGGATTTGGTTTCCGAACAACCACAGACGAGGCGCGGATACTCCAGAACTAGATTATCGTCGATATACTGCAATGCAACAAGACATATTTCTTTGAACAAGTTCAACTCGCCGATTCTACTATAAATGTGTTGTGGCCGTGGTTTGAAGACCAATAATAACCGACTATATCATTGACTCCCCATTGAGGCTTCGTGATCGGAATTGACCTTTGTTAGGATTTGAAATACACACCTATATAAACTCACCTTTTCGTCCTCAGCCAGCCCGTCTACGTGCAATGTATGAAAGTTCCGAGTCTCCCCCGGCCTCTAAGTTTGCTTTAATTCAAGAGCAAGTTGCTTTTGGGCAACATGTCATGCGGAACGGAGGGCTTTACAAAAGTGAAGCATTTTGGTGCAACCTCGCGCCGTGGTTGAAAGAACAGGGATATGTCCTTCGCCCTCGCTACCAACCTGGTTGGGTGGCCTCATGGAAAACATCTGGAAAGCCGTCGGTATGGTGTGAGGATGCTCAGATACGCATGGCATGTCTTATTTTATTTTATTTCAATTGACACAATTAATCTTTCAATAGTGGCACCACCTGATGGACGCAACCCGCGTATCCGATCAAGCTACAGTCGTGCTGAAAAAGATTACACTCACGAAATATCCTTATGAAATTGCCATTGGACAAATGTTCTCGTCAGAGCCCCTGCAGAACAATCCCCACAATCGCTGTGTGCCCATTTGCGAAGTACTCCCAGTCCCAGGGGAAGACAATATCGCATTGCTTGTGATGCCATTCCTCACCGCATCAGTAAAATCACACAAATCTTGTGGGACCTTATTCAACTTATCTTTGTCTTGGGACTTATCTACCTTGTACAAGTTTAATGTATCTTGTACAAGTTCAATGTATCTTATATAAGTCAACAAGTCAATTATAAGCCACAAGACATGCAAACTTATATCAGGCATGTCCCTTTCTTGAAAAAGGTCAACCAAACTTTTTCCAGTCTTGTACAAGACCAGCCAACTTATATCAGGCATGTCCCTTTCTTGAAAAAGATCAGTTTTGTATTACAGTTGCACTTATTCATATTACAGTTGTACTTATAATAACTTATTTCAAGCTTGCTTTGATCTTAGGGTGATTGGGTTTGAATGAATAAATATATATTGATAATGCTACATGGTTATTGTACTAATGCGCTGCGCACACTTACGAGCAGGTGTAGGATTGAAAGCGGGCATAATGAAAGCGTAAGCGAGCCGCGCCCGTGTTCACCGTGTCCAGATGCGCCACCCACTGCCCGTATTTGCCTATCCGCGAGCGGCTTCGTTACCCCCTGAGAGGAGTTAGCGGGGGTGCGCGACGATTCGAGATGCGAGATGTGCGGGTGCGCGCTATGTTGCGTGTGGGCGTGTTGCCGTGAATACGGTGTACCCTGTACTGAATCACCTGTCAGCATTGCAAACACGGGCGCATGTCGCATGCATGTGTGGACAAACGGTAGTGCTGGATTTAGATGCGCAATCTTGTTGCGTTGGGTGCGCCGTTCTGTCGCGTTGGGTACACCGTCCTGTCGCATTGGGTGCGCCGTCCCGTCGCGTTGGGTGCGCCGTCCTATCGCGTTGGGTGCACCGTCTCGTTATGTCGGGTGTACCGCTTCATTGCACGTGGGCGCGCTGTCCTGGTGTGCTGTCAGTGGGCCATTGGGTGGCAACAGGGAGCCGGAAACTTACCTTACTATGTACCAGTAAGATTCCTAATACTTGCGAGGGATATCGTCCGCAGGTGTCGGCGGGATTGACGGGCAGAAGGTGGCGGGGGTGTTGGTGGCCGTTTGGCGATTCAACGAAAATTCTCTCAAGTTCATTTGAACTCCGCTTGAACATCAGCCACGTCACTCACGCTTTTCCTTTTCCTATGGTTGCTGACTCCCTCGTTTGCTCACCGTTGCTGGCATCTGCGGACGCCGTGGACTACAGTGAGTACTTGCCTAGTACTCTTTTGATTGTCACTTACAGCACACTGCAGCTCACAGGTGCGCTTTTACATCTAACCGCTATCCTGCGGCTGACAACCTGGACGCTCTCCCCTGCAGCCGACAACCCGGACGTGCTCCCCTGCGGCCAACAACCCGGACGCTCTCCCTTGCACACCTGCCGGATGACCTCGAGCCTGGGCGTACCCCACACGTGTCTGTGCCCATACCTATGGTTGGTGAGCCCATTCCCCTTCCTTTGCCCCAGCCTAACACTTTCCACAGCTACCTCACATGTTTTCCCGACGGATGCCGTGCGTGAGGCACTCGGCATGGCTGGCGCAAACGCGATAGGGCAGCCGCGCTAACTAAGAAGCGCGGTACTCGGCATGGCTGGTGCAAACGCGATAGGGCAAGCGCAATCTGGGCGATAGGACGCAACGGGGCTGGAGCAAGCGCGCGCCTGTCAAATTCCCTCAAGCCCCCGCGTACCTCATGCAGCGCAACACACCGGGCACGCATGCCCTTCCAATTGGGTAAGTGTGTTGCCTCATTCCGTTTACCCCCCGTTTGATACCCCCCTGCAGCCACCTCTACGCGGTAACGCGAGCGCAATACGGGCGATCCGACGGAGCGGATCGGGGTGAAGTGACGACGGACTGATAGTTCATAGACGTTGGATGACAGGGCAGCCGCAGCATCGAGGCATGTCGACATGGTGAGCGCGTGGTGTGGAGAGGGGTCCGACTGGACGGCAGCGCGGCATAGGAGAACGGTAAGCCGGTCGCCTCCCTCGCAGCGCCAGTTGTTAGCATACACCGCGCGCGTTCTGCCAGGTGCAGCTAGTAATAGATTATTACCTGTGTAGTGTATTGCCAATATACTCATTTGAAACCTATCATGATCCAAGACTGAACTAAGCTTGAACTAAGCAATTATAAGTGCATTCTAATATGAAATTGAACTTATACAAGAAAGGGACATGCCTGGAATAAGTTGGCTGATCTTGTATAAGAAAGGGACATGCCTGGAATAAGCTGGCTGGTCTTGTATAAGACTGGAATAAGTTTGTCTGGTCTTTTTCAAGAAAGGGACATGCCTGATATAAGTTTGTGTAACTTGTGGCTTTTTGTACTTATTTACCTTATTTACCTTATATAAGTAGAAATAAGTTTTGTGTAGGAATACTGATGCGGGTGGTCTCAGCCAGAACATGAAACAATTGGCGAGGTTGTCGAGTTTTTCAGGCAGATCTTCGAGGTATTGCCATTTGTCAAACGTTTGGATCCCTTGCTCACAACTCTCTCAGGGCCTCTGTTTCATGCACAGCCAGCATGTCGCACATCGGTACTATTTCCCTCGACCTGATGCTTATAACTCTGATAAAACTTTTAGTGACTGCAAGTATGACAATATTATGATGGATTCGAGTCAACTTTACCACGAGCAAGTGCACCCAACAAACGTTCAACGAACCCGCGACTATACCAGGCTTTCGCGAGTCAAGTTCACAAGGACCCAAAAGCCGGTCAAATATTACTTGATCGATTTTGGTCTATCGTGCCAATATGAAGCTACAGAGGAACACCCTCTTGCTGAGCCCCTGTGGGGGGGTACCCAAGGCCTTCCAGAGTATGAAACTGGAGAACTGGTAAACCCTTTCCACGTGGATGTCTACTGCATTGCCAATATTGTTCGCAATTTTATCGATGTAGGTTTGGGTACTCACGTCTTTGGACGTATTCTAACGTGGTACAGGGTGCTTTTGGCATCCCACCTAGAGCAGGTCTAGAGTTCATGAGCCTGTTGGTGGAGGATATGATGCAAGCCAATCCCGACAAACGCCCGACGATGGATGAGGTTGTAGCCCGGTTTGAGGACATTTGCAATGGGCTAAGCTCCTGGAAATTACGCGCACGGTTTCCACTCAAAGATGAGAGTTTTGTTGCTGGCATTTTCTGTTCAATACTCCATTGGATCAAACAGTTCGTATATATTTTAACGCACACGCCTGCTTTGCCGAAGCCAGTCATAAATTAAAGTGATCACTGGCGCATACCACACCTTGGAATGAAAGGAAATCACTATGGGCATAATTTATCCATGTTACTATTGCTCCAGTTATATGGGAACAACATTAGATGACCGCTACGCAGGAACACGAGTGTGTTAAGGCTTTCCTGATCCGCGGGGCGGACAGCGGGGGGATGTTGGGTCGCGCACCACGTCCAGCTTGCAAACTTGGGCAGTGTCAAATGGCCCGTCAGGCAGGAAGCGCACAATAAGGTCTAAGGCGAGAGTATTGGCACCGACCCTAGCGGAAATAGCCTATCCCTTGATATTTATCTGTGTAACATTCAGAGCTGGACCCTTCCGTGTCTCGGGTGTTTGTGGATAGGTGATTTCGTTTATTGCAAAGGCCTCGTATATGAGCAGGCAGTGTGCCAGGTCCAACGTGGGCGTCCACACAGCCCCGAATGGTTGACCGCTGCACTGTTAGTAGAATACAAATCGACTGACGCCAAAAATAGGTCGGAATCTGATTGAGTCGTATAGACAAAGAATCTAGGCGGCGCATACTGAATACAGAGTGATACCACCATGGAAAAGAAAAAGGCGATGCAATCCCCAGCAACATCATCATTCGCGCTATACAGCAGCTGGAGCGTCATCTCTAATTTCGCAGCGGCGGCCTAATCCCCGCAACGTGTAAACCATTAGCACCAAATACACCACTGCTATGGTGAATAACGGTATGAACCAAGGATGGGAGGCACTAAATCTTGGCAGCATCGTTGGCCCGCCCGGGGTGGGAGAGGTCGGATCACCTCCTTCGCCGGAGATCCAGGCCATCATCATCGCGATCAAAAACAAGATGGCCCCCCTGAAAAAAATATGTAAGACAGGTCGTATATTTGATGAGTTCTCGCAAGGTGGCTTACCAGGTTGTCCAGATCGCAGGAAGTGCCAGGAGGATCGAGGTATCCCACAGGAACCCGATCGTAAATGGTTCGTGGATCTCCTGAGTCATCTGTTAGTTTTGTTAGGATGTGGTGAAAAGCGTCTGGCCCACTCGTATCCACATTGACGCCCCAGAACCGCCCCCCCAGCCGTTAACGTATATCATCAGCGCAGAGTCGTAGACAACGGCTGCGAATGAGAAAAGAGCAGCGACGATCATCGTTTCATTTCCCCGGAGGCCGGATATCTGGAATATAGAAAATATAGTCCTAAAAACCATATAGCAGCTACAGATACCGAGGAAAAGCGATGGTACATACGCGAGAATTAGACATGACAACACTCGGAGAGTCTGTCCCACAACCTCAAAACGGTTCGAGGTTGCGATCCTTCTAGGTCATCCACTGCCCATGTGGTCAAAAATTGGGTCTCCAATCTGATCCCGTGGTTAGCTTCATCGAGGACTCCTTGAATACGGGAGGAGTAAAGCAATGGGATGAAGAGGAGTAGAGCCATGTGGATTTTGAATGCCACATCTGCGATTGGCGATGGGGTAGGAGTGATATTGAATATGTAGGTAAGGAACCGAGAGAATGCAGGGCCCCGGATATCAAAGGAATTGGTTGAATTTGGCACAGGTGTGGACCGCGAGACGAGCCTCGTGGGTGTCGTGTCCATATAGGCTGGGCTGGGTATGAGTGAGGAGTTCCATCATTGGAATCGGAAGGATTTTATGCAAATTGTGTTGGGTCCCAGCCTGGGTAGAGTGGCGAGGTCCCGGCAGGTGTTGCGCTGAACAGACTGTTGGTGTTATTAGTCAGCACACAGCACCATAAGTCGCCGGACACTCAACCGCACCCCAATCCACTATAATCCGTCGGCGCCGTCACTTACACTACGAACTCCACGTTCCCCATGCTTATCATCAGGCCTAGCATTCCTTCGAGCGCGGATTGCGTATAAGCTTGGCGCCCACCCCTTGGGGATCGGCCTGACCCAAGTATGAGTGTGTGTCAGCACCAGCTAGTAGTGCTCTCGTACCGTTATTTTTGGCTCAGAACCGCCCTGGGGTGTTCGTTATTCAACTGGTGGATGGGCCGAGATAAAAAGTAGAGCGCACTTGTACGAAAACTTTATTCAAGCTTTTACCCGTTCAAACTTCATACCTTACATAGAATAGAAAAAGGTAAGTGGCTTGGTTCCCGTATACCTGTTTCCCTTGTTTATAAATGATAGACCTCTGCCCCCACCACTACAACCATCAGAAACATAATGTGAGTTTCATATACTGGCTACCCACCATCCACTGATGTTCACAGAAATACAATCTTCCTCGATGAGCCCATCAAGGCCCCAGAACAGAACCTTGCCTTTGTGGTCGAGTGTCTATACGATATCCGAGTAGGTTGGATATTCTCCGTGATCAGGAGATCCCTCCCCAACCACGAACAAAGCCAACTACTACCACCCTCTCCTAGTGCTCTGCTGGGTTTTCTCTCGTCGCCTCGTCAATAACTTCAAACAAGAGCCGCATGTGGCGTAGCTAAACAAATCACAGGTGAATGACGGGCGGTGCTCGGCGCCGCGTGGGACAAGCCCGAATTCGCAAGAAGGGATGCTGCGTGAAACGGTGGATTTGCCCTGCTGAACACCGCCTCGCCTGCGGAGGACAGCGAATTCGGCATATCTCTGGTTATCAACCAAGTCAATAGGCTTGAGATGTGGGTCAACGGGCTATCCTAATTTGTAAGATCGGAGGCAGTCCTAAATTGACACCGCCTCCGGCCGGAATCCAAGGAATAAGGTCGAGGATGCAGGAATATGTATGTCTGAGATATCGGTATCTCCCCTCATGCGTTATATACATCAGAGTCCAAGCTTGTAGTACAAACACTTCTAATGAATCACTTTTTCAACAAAGACACCTGGAAACGAAAAGAAACCGCCATGGGAGGGATAATCTGCCCATGTCGTGCGGTGTATGCGTCCGTCACGAACATCTGGTATGTCGGATCATCAGGGGACGTCTCGGGATGTAATTGGAGCCTTCCCCCCCATAGTGCGTCATCTGACAACGTTGGATTGAAATTGGTCGGATCCGCGAGCGATTTCAGGACATCAGAGGCGTTCTTGAGCGTGGGCGGGGCATATTGCTCTGGTTGTGTGGTGACTCGTGGGGATGACGACATCAGACGGCCGCCACGCAAGAATGCGAATGTGTTGAGATTCTCTTGATTCGAGATCCTTGATCCGTATGACCACGCGGGGCGGACGACAGGGAGAATGTTAGGATCGCGTACGATGCCGAGCTTGCAGAGGGCGATGTCAAATGGCCTATCGGGCAGGATACGCATGACAAGGCCTAGGGCGAGGGTGCCAGCACCGAGCACAGCGGAAATAGCCCATTCCCTGGCATCCATCCGGGTCACATTCAGGGCTGGGCCACCAAGGGATACGATGAGGACCTGCACTACAATTTCTGCTCTCGCCATCAGTCCCAGCTCATAACTGGATCGTGAGGAAATACTCACCAATGATGATAATGGAGATGAAGAGAGGGTTTCCGAACAGACGATGGAATACATTGTAGCGCTTGTCGACCACACGGCAGTTGAGAGTGTTGAATATCTGTGCAAAGATGTAGAAGTTGAAGACGAGCGTGTCTATCACCTGCCTCTGCTGGGTGGGGTCGCCGTCGATCCTGAGCAGCCGAATACCTGCGAAATGAAACACGAGGGTGATCACGATCTGGTAGAGACACTGAGCCGTGATCTGTTTGTACATCGCCGTGGATATGAAGGGCGTTTTCCCCGGCTTGGTTGACCAAAGACGCGGGGATGGGCGGTCCGTCACAAGCGCCAGGGTGCCAAAGGTGTCCATGATCAAGGTGATCCAGAGCAGCTGCACAGGTGGCAGGGCAGGGTCGGCGCCGGCAGAAGCCACGGATGATACAAACACGATAACAACGACTGAGATGGCGATTGTCAGCACAAACTGCAAGAACCGTCTGATAGCTGCGGCAAAGGACCGCCCCCATACGATTGCTTGAGACATGGTCCGTATGTTGTCGTCCATGAGGATGATGTCGGATGCCTGTTTCGCAGCCTCTGCCCCCGCGATGCCCATTGAGAAGCCAACATCTGCCGCCTTGAGCGTAGGACCATCCTGGGCGCCTCCAGACACAGACGCGACGACCTCCCCGAGCGCCTTCATCGCTTGAATCAGCTCATGTCGGTCCGCTGGCGAAGCACGGGCGAGGACCTGCAACCTCGGCAGAATCTCAGCCCTGTCTTCTGGATGGAGCTGGCGGAATGCAGCACCCTCCATGATGATCCCGCCTGGAGTAAATATCCCGGCCTGTAGCGCAATCTGGCGTGTGGTTAGGGCATTCTCGCCGGTGCACATCTTGATGGCGACACCTGCGCTCTGCAAGTTGGCGACGGTCTCGCGGATGCCATCCCGCAGAGGATCCTCAATGGCGAGGATGGCGAGGAGGGTGAGATCGGATGCGAGGTCGTCGTAAGGTACGGAAGTGCCAGTCGAGTTGAGTTCGCGGGGAGGCCATTCTGGGAGATCCTTGTAGCAGAGAGCGATGGATCGGAGGCACTCATTCCCGTAGGAGATGATCGTGCGTGAGATGTTGTCCATCGCGAGAGGATCCAGGTCTTCTGTTTCAACGCCTTGGTCGCCGCCCGCGTCCCTCGGCACCTTGACCACCCGAGTGCACTTCTTGGCCAGGGTCTCGCTCGCGCCCTTGAAGTACACCCGATATCCACCATGAGGGTTCATTATCACAATGGCGCTCGCCATGCGCTCGCTCGAGAATGGGATCATGTGTACGATGGCTTTGGAGCTCCGGGTTGTCTTGTATGATTCCCATACAAGTTCCTTGGCGAATGAGAGCAGTGCAGCTTCCCGACGGCTACCCACGAAGATGTTGGACCCGGTTTCGGGATCGATATCCTCAAAAGCTGTTGAGTTGAGCGCAATAGATTCGTTGAGGAGGTTTTGTATGGCCGGGGGCAACACTGTGGGCAGTTGGGACATTTGCACGCAAAAGTCATCGGCATGTTTTCGAGGAGGCTCTGGTGTAGGGGACTCGGGGGTTGGTGGGCTAGAGGGTGGGGGGGCTGTGGCGGGGGGTGAATCAAGTCGTCGGACAAATTTGGCATGTACTCCAATAGAACCAGCAACTACGGTCATATGATTTTGTGTCAGGACGCCTGTACTGCTGGTGCATACCAGGGAGACCTCTCCAGATGTCTCGCACGCTGAGTATGATTTCAAGTGCAACCTTGCCCTGCTCATATGTTTCAAGGCAAATGAGAGAGCCAGAGTCACAGCAAGGGGTAGACCTGGTGGACAACGGATCAGTGCGAGGGTAGGGCGAAATGAAGGGTAGGAATCTTACCAGTCGGAACGGCAACGACGATAAGGGTGGTGGTGATGAGCCATATGCTGAGAAAGTCGATGCCATGTTCGATGGGCGAACTAGGGCATAGGTTATCACAGCAAGATGGACATGGGTTGGGAGTAGTTACCGTTTCGGCGTACCCTTCCCAAGAGCGACGAAGAACTCGATCATGAGGGTGACGAAGAGGGTGAGCCCGACGAGCGATCCAGCTTTGGCGACTTTGTCTGCTAGGCTGTTCAACGAAATCTGGGCAGGCGAAGGCGAATGATCATATTGGCTTCCCAACGCTAGCTTGGGGTCAGGACATATGGATCGGTGATTTGTGGGCACATACCGCTCTTGATACGCCCTTCAAAACTCCATATCCCGACGGCGACGATGAGGTAGATACCACAGCCTTCCAATACGGTAGCCCCGCTGACGAGGAAGCAGTCAGCGTGAGCCTGTGGAGGTGTTTCGGGCTTGGATGCAGCTAATCCAGCGGCGCCGACGCATTCTTCGGACCCCATCTTGATGATCGCATCTGATTCGCCAGTCACGCCTGACTCGTCGCATCGAACGTTGTGTCCGCTAAGGAAGACTCCATCAGCGGGGATGATGTCTCCTGGTTGTAGTAGGGTAATGTCCCCAACAACGATGTCCTTGTATTTCGCATTAGTACGGGAATACGAAGCTCGAAACCTGGAACGGTTTGGGACATACTTTAGCGTCAACGATCGTCTCTGCTCCATCCCGAATCACTGTAACTTGATGACCAATGTGTGCGTTATTGACATGGTTGAGCATGCGTTCCCTATACCAGTCGTTGAGAGAGCCGATAATGACCTATGGCCAGTTGAGGAAATGGTATTGAGGGATACTACAAGACATACCACAAGAACATGGGCGACAATGACCGCTGCTGCGCTCTTCCAAACAGAGGACGAACGTAGTGTTGTGCTTCCACACATGCTGAGGCCGAGTATAAGAGCCGCGGAAAGGAGTGAGGATATCTAAATAAAAAGATCAGAAAATGAAAAGAGAGTACGAGAAACTGGAACATACCAACGGCTTGTCCTTGACTGTTATCCACAAAAAGTGTGCGAGCCCGCTGGCCTGAGGGGAAGGGATGGTATTCACACCATAGACACGCTGACGATCATTGATTGAAGCGTTGATGGTGGAATTGGGTGGAGTATTGGCGCCGGTCAGCCCCGCGGCTGATGATGGACAGGGAGGTTTGGTAGACAGGCCGTGCACACGATCAGTGCCCAAGCCCCGAAGCAACCCGTCAACACCACCAAAGTCAACGAGAGTGTCAAGATTCTTGCTCTCGATCATGCATGCTAGGCGGGATGGCTCGAAAGTAAAGGGAGCATGACCAGTGTGTTGATCATCTTGGGAGGTAGGAGCTCGACTATTCTCGGGCCTGTTGGGAGAATTCGGTAGATGGGTCGAGACGACAGTTGCGGTTTCGGAGGGGCGCTGGTTTATGGGAGGTTGGTCAATGACTGTATTGGTAGTGGACGAACGTCGGGAACTAGCACGGGGAGCGGGGGCAGGATGAAGTAGGATGGTAGGTGAAGCGGTTAAACTGGGACCATTGCTATGGTGGGCGTGGTACGTAGAATGAATAGATAGTGTGGGCGAAGGTGGGGCCGTAAAAGAATCTCCCTCTGACTGCGGCCCTGACGTTTCGTTGTGGATACCATGAGCGTTTGAGGGTGGCACGGGGGCCGCAGGTGCGATTAAATCGGGTTCAGAAGAGATTGGGGATGGAGGAGCGGAAACAAAGACCTCGTCCCCAGTAGACGATGAGGTGCTTGAGTTGGTGGTTCCAGCCAAAGAAACGACGTCCGCGTCAACGTCTAGGTTGGAATCCATAACTTGTGTGGGGTAGCTTCGCACTAACCCATTTATCAGTGGCCTCGTGTTGAGGATTTCTCTTTTATACCCCCTCGCGAACCAAAATGGGAAGTATGGGTGTACACATACTTGATCGTACTCTTGGGGAAGGGGCTGTGCAGAATGTCCTGGAGATCCATCAAATGCTGTTATTGGATATTCGTCAGCGAGTCGGATGGAGGTGATGGCCCGAAGGGTCCACCGGCTATGTTGGTTTTATCCGCACCAACGAGCCCGAAGCTGCCCACACCAATCACTTCAACACCCAATCGTTTTCCCAGGCAAGACTCTATATATACATATACTACTAGTACTACACATATAATAGTCTTCCGTTCACGTGGCAATCCTGTATGTCAATGTGTTGTCGCGTGCATCACACATCATACATCATACATCAGCATACATGCATGATGCGGCAGCTGCTGTCAACGGTTGCGGGTCAAAAACTTTTTCTCCTTCTGCGCTGGTGCAAATATTGAGCGGGTAGTATACTTACAGCGCCTTTAACGTGAATAGGGTGGGGTTTTGTCAATTGCAATATGGTTAGGATTCAATCAAGTATTGCACAAGTGCCCGATCCCCTCTCACGGCCATGCAGGCACTTGTTTGTCACTATGTGTCAGCCCCCGACGCTCCGCCCGCTGCCTCAGACAGCGAGCTTGACACTACGTTTACCTACCCTGCCGCGTAACAGGTCAGTCTGGTAAACGTGTCCAATCCACTGCCACTACACATCACCATCCCCGCCACCATCGATACTCCACCATACATACATACTCCATCCCTACTATTACATTCGCGTACATCCGGCTGAGTGGATGAGTACCGTTCGCTTGTCGCCTCATGCGAGACAGAATGGGGAACTTCCGGGGAGCAAGGACGAGATTGAGCCTGGAGTACCCTCTTCCCGACTTCCTAAAATTAAATCTCCCATATTGTTTGTCCTTTTTTTTTCTTTCTTAACTTAGACATTCTCCATTCTTCGCTTTCGCTACAACCCCCAGGTTTGACACATTGACATGCTACATATATAGCTGTTGTGTATTCGTCACCGATCGTACCCAAAGGCAACCTGCGGAGTCCTGCAGTTTAACATCGACGCGCGGCCGACCATAAAGTATCTTGACTTTTTTAGTCTGCCAATGAGACTAACGGAATCTAGCCACAAGAGCCTGAGCCCTTCGGACCCAGAATGCTCAGCTGACTCAAGGTCAAGTGTGTATCACCACTGCACCCCCGTCCGAACGGATCACCGCCGCCCGCTAGTTTTTCCAAACGGTCGACCAAGTTGGAACTTGAGGATGTCAAACGGATAGGAACAGAAAGCTGAGCTGGCTGAGCTCGAAGATTTACGTCTAACGTTTAGCTCCGAGAATCTTGGACCACAGAGCCTGGAGACGAATCCAACTATGTATTCGCCACGTCCGGTATCGGGTGTAGACTGTGCCTGGCTAAATTGGGATATGTGTTCGGCGCGTCGAAATTATTCACGCAAGTACTTGGTCAATGTTGATGCGCGTTGCAGCCCCTTTGTCGTGGATACCGAAGTATTTCCGACTCTCGCCCACACTCTTAGGTGTTTGTCGGCATCATCCGCCAGGTCCCTGTTTCTCCGCTCCACCTACAGTTCCAGGCGGTTAGCTTGATACAGTGATTTATCAATTATTACTAACCAGTGTCTCGTAATAGGTCTAGCCAATCCCCTTGGCGCACTCGGGAAATGCATCAAGCCCTTTACACTGTACTTACACCTCCCCGTCATTGGTTCCATCTCCATCATCGCCCCTCCACTATTTTTATGACACATATGGGTGATGGCACGGCCAAGACCAGCCGTCAGATATTCGCTACCAATCATATCTAACCACAAGTCCAAACCTTGTCTTCATTTTGTATTTTAACGATGGGAGACTACAGGGTCTCTCGGAGCGTACGGCTGATCCAAAGCCAGAGGTGTGCATCTCCACTGATCCGAACGACCACGTCTGGCCGAGCGGGTGAGTGCCGCGCCGCGATTTTCCCATGCAAGATATACTTAGAAAAAGCAGGGCTTGATGTTATGCTGTTAGGGATTCGTCAACGGGATTGAGGTCCAGAAGGGTCCACCAGCTACGATGTACCCACCCAGATAGCTGAATTCAAAGGTTCAAGAGAAAAGCACATCATGGCCAGCGCGTAAGCTCACTTCCGGCCGGGCGGCTGCGGGCCAGTTTCTTTTTGTTCTCCTAGGCAGGTTGATGGGAACAGGGTCAGGCCCATTGAGGTTGAAAGTTGAAGCTTCCAGAAACAGACTGAGACATAGAAATGATGATCGTGACTCGGATTCCGCCCTGGAAGCCTAGTTTCTCCTTGTGTAAAATACTTCACTGGACTTCGTCCCAGCGTTATAAGATGGTATTTGGGGTTGAAACGTTGAAAGGCGTCGTAATTACGTACCCAACGCGCGCACGAACTGTGCGAGTTTACAGCCGGGCCGGTTTCACTAAATTATTTTATCCTCAGGACTTGACACGCCTTCTCCACGCAACCCAACATGTAACAGGCTTGAACTTCTTCTCACCGATCTCCCTGGTTCATCCCAAATATCTCCTCCTTGGAATTTCTCCATTCTTCGCTTTCGCTAGTACAACTCTGGGCCTGGCACATGCTACATAGCTATTGGGTATCCGCTACCAATCACACTCACACCTAGAGTCCCGCAGGCCCTGTGCGCTCATACCGACCTTCGACTATCTTGGCTTTTTTGGTCCGACAATCTAACGGAGGCTAACCACAAGAGTCCGAGTCCTTCAGACCCCAGAATGCCCAATTGATCCAAGGCCGGACATCCCCACCGCACCCCCGGCCGAACGGATCTTCGCCCACTAGTTTGTAAAGGAACTTGGGAACGGACACGGACAGGATTGGGCTGGCTGAGCTCGAAGGTTTACGTTTAGTGTTTGGCTCCGAAAATCATGGATCACGAGGCTTGTGAACGAACCCAACTATGTATTCACCTCCAAAAGTCTGGCATCGGGTATCTGGGTGGTAAATGGATGTCGAGTGGAAAAATTGAACCAACCCCAAACTTAGTTGGACTGGACATCTGGAGACACGCGTCAGAATTACTCCGATTCGCGCAAGTACTTTCGTCGACATTAATGCATGTCTTCAACAAGCGTGGATACCGGGTATTGTGGGCACTTCAAGTTCTGGTCCATCTTGTCCCACGTTTTTAGGTTCTCGTTAGCATCATGCGCCAGCCTCCTGTCTCTGTTTCTCTATGCCCCATCCCAAGCGGTGAACCCGACACAACGTTTTATAGGTCTAGCCAACCCCCCGGTACACCTAGGGAACATATCCAACCCTTTGTTACTACATACCTCCCCGTCATTGGTTCCATCTCCACCACCGCCCTCCACTTTTTGCTATGACACATTTAAGTGATGGAACGGCCAAGGCTAGCCGCCAGGTACTCGTCACTAACAACCATACTTTTAAGCACCGCCCTCTAACGCCCGTCACAAGTCCAGATCTTATCCTTATTTCACACTTTGACGATGGGAGACTGTAGGATATTAGGGTCCATTGGAGTGTCCGGCTAATTCAAAGCCGGAGGTGTGCATTCATCAATTCCAAGACCACGTCCGGCCGAATGGATGAGTGCCGCCCGCCTGCCACGGTCTTCCCATGCAAGATAGAATTGGGAAAAGCAGGGCTTGAAGTTTAACCCTTGACACTTCCAGAAATGTCGAAGATGATGGATCATGATCGATGATCCGTGGCTGCTGCGCGCAGCGGTGCACCGAACTATTCAAGCCCAAGTTCGGTATCGCCCTGTGTATTAAATCTTTCACCTGAAGGCCTGGGTGGATGCCGAGTCTATTATCTAGAGCTCGAGTTTTGAACGGAAGAATGGGTTGGACATTTGAGGACACTTTAGTGGTACATCATACATGATTCAGTCGGACTCAGACATAGTACGCCTCCTCCCTGCCCAAACATGCTACTTTTAACTTTCTCCCGCTGATTCCCTTGGCGATCACAACCTGGCCATCCCCAGGAAACACATCCAATCCATTGTCGCTCCACCACACATCACCTCCATCATCCACACTCAAAAACACGCATTTCGCCGGCTTCTCCACATTCACTACTATTCGTTCGCCCTCCACTTTGATTGTCGCCTTGGGGTCCGGCACATCCAGATACCGGTATGGTTGTGGCCAATCAGCGCATCGCACTAACACCTCTCCTGTGATCTCGTGCACAAGCTGGGCGCTAACCACCACCGAATGCGACGGACTCACAGCGCCTATCGCATTGTCCGGCAGTGGTGGTCCAGGACATATGATCTCAAGCACTTCGGTCGTTTGATTGGGCTGCAATTTGACCGAACGTGTCACTATGTTATGGGTCCATTCCGAATAAAGGTCGAAAAAGCCGAGGTACAACACAGCAGGTATCGGGGTCAGGGAGGTTGTTGTGCACCAGACCGCGAGTGTTGCCGATTCCGATCTGGTGGCGCCAAATTCGTAAAACTAACACACGGTTGTAAGTTCCGCTCGGTCTGTGTTGGTGTATATTCACCTGCTGCGGACGATCATTTGGCCGATTTTTGTGAACCTACCTCTTTGTCAGATACAAATGACACTATGCTTATCACACACCGTTCTAAACATCCCAACGGAACATGGTGCCAAGTGTCTTGCGATGGCATAATACACTGGTTTAGGACGAAGCTGTGCGACTTAATCACTCGTGGCCCCAGTGGATCATCGATCACGATCACTCACAAAATAATCAGCAATGGACCAAGAGGTGCCCGGCCAGCAATCATTCAGTTGCCACACCAACACACCCGACGTCTGCGCATATAATCAACAGTGCAATTCGTCCACAGCACTAGGATTACTCACGTACTCCCTCCCTTTCCCACACCATTTTCGTCTCCAGATTTGATATGCGAATCCTACGGCATCGGATTGCATGATCTGAGTCATGAATGCGTATCTAGCAAGCTATACTTGTTGTGGCGCCATGCAAAGGGTCGACGAAATACATACTTCTCGAGATCCTCCGTAAATCTAAAATTCTCATTCATTGCAATGGCAAACCGTCGCTCCGCGCTCCCTGCCCGCGTGTGCTGTGCCATTAGGGCAGACTGTGCGTGCCATTGTGACTGTTGTGCGGAGCCCATCCAATAAGTGATTGTTTTCATACTCGGGAGGGCTGGCATGCCAAATTCACTGGCAAGACGTTCAGTGGGCATGCGCATGATACTATCCGTGGAGAGAACCTAACAAAACGCCCCCCGAGGCGGTAATATTCTTGATACGGCAGCTCTTTCCCGCCCCAAACGTTCCACTGGTGCACGTCTCCGATGGTTGGATCGCTTGTGTCCCAGCCCTCCCCACCATACGGGGATCCACGATGGTACGGGATTGGGGGGTCTGTCAGCTTGGATACAACCGATGGAAGGACATCCTCGTATATCTTGCGAGCGGGGAGAGCGTCGATGCCTATTTCACAGTTCAGCCACTCGGAACATAACAGCGCAATGACGACATACCACCCCACTGGAGTACTTGCTGGTAGTCCTCATTGTTCCCACAAAACAGTGCGAGCGACGCATGGTGCCGAAGCCGTATGACATTATCCTCTGCCTCCGCGCGGACACTCTTGACGAATACATCATGCGCAGGGTACATGCCGCATGCGAATTGAAAGTCCTGCCAGACAAGGATACCAAGCTCTACCGGAAGCTGTTAATTCTCATCCCTAGAACCTGCGAACGCCTACCATCACAGATGTCGTAAAACACGTCGGGCTCATAGATACCACCACCCCATAAGCGGACCATGTTTTGGTTTCCATCACGCAGCAGCGTGAGCCAGTCGCGGTATCGAGCAGGTGTCATGGTTGTAAGGAAGTTGTCCGCAGGTATCCAATTTGACCCTAAGAGGAATAAGCGCGGATAATAATTGATAAATAGGTCTTGCCTCCAATAAAGATCCGAACCCCATTCACTTGAAAAAGGAACGTGGAGCCAGTCCCATATTCATCCGGTTGAGAGAGAGGCTCTTGTATTAGTTGAACATCACGGAAGCCGATACGGTGAGATAGTTCATCAACGAGGTTCGCGTCCTATATCTGGTGAGCGCCCGTGTGCACGGGTGGCAGATATGCGTACCCTGTCTACAAGACGGACACCAACTGTGTAAAGTGGCTGTTTTCCATATCCGACAGGCCACCATATCTCTATCACAGACGCTGGGAAATCCCAATTGACGATATCCCGAAGGACGCATGAAGCAGACAAGCCTTTTTCGTTCCCTTCAGTGGTGAGTTTGGGGGATAGTGGTACTTCCTCGCGCCTAACGATTCCCCCGTCAAATGCCAGGATTACTATGAGATGAAGGCGGCGGATAGCGTCCACGGAACCATCAATTGTGACGTCAAGTTTGAGAGAGGGACTGAAGGGAGCTGACGAGGTGGTGCGGGTGAGGAGCGGACGAGTGTGAATATTTTTGATTCGTGCTGCGTAGGTTCTAAGGATAATGGGACGGTATGGCCCACATGTCATCAGTTCAGGGCCCTGCTCAAATATTAACAGTCTATTCAAATGAATCAGTGACTGGGTATACCCAATCCCAGCTTGAACCCCCGAAAATATGTTAGGCTTCGCCATTCAATTACGTGGAAAAACTCTGACCGCCAGTCATATTGCGCCTTGCGAACGTACACTCTGCTTGGATCGCCGAGGTTTGTTGACCCCGCTCTTACCTGTCCGTATTTTGCTTCCTCAGCTTTCGCCAGTGCCTTTGCCGATTTGAAATGAAGCAACAGGGTGTTTTCTGCCTGCAGAGAAGATACGGGTACTGAATACATTCGAAACATATTGTCCGCTGACAAGATTTTCGTTTTATTCTGGCGCTTGGTCGGTTCGTGGGGTGGTTCAGGAATTTAGGACTCACAAGATAGACATCGCATACGGTATCTAGTCCTTCAAAATCCAAGAGGTGGTATTGTCCGCTTGGGGAGGTATCCATTTGAAATGTACATTTATAAAGCCATTCAACGTCCCCAATCCCTAACACGAGCTATGCATCTGTGCCACAAATACATTCATAAGGATCGACTTACATTGAACTTGGTGCTCATTGAAGCCAATGTACGGGTCTTGGATGCGCCCGGTCTTGAGTAGCTCAACGTGGATTTCAGATGGTTGTGTGAGCGCCGTTGACCACCCCTGTGTGATATTCTCATGCAGTGATAGATCTGCCTCATCAGTGACAGACTGGATAATATTGCTGCGTTGTTTCCAGAACCAGCCTTTGAGCTGAGTTGCCTGCGAGGCTTGAGACATCTTCGCCGGGTCTGAAGAACTGGGAATCAATGTGGATTAAGTACTTATGAGCACGTACAGAACGGGTCCCGGGCCGGTGGCGATCATCTGGTGCTTGCGTCCCAGAAAGGCAAGGCCATGGGTTTGCCTACTGAATCCATCACTGACTGGCTTCCTCTGGAAATCCTTACGGTTATATTCTCGCTTTGTTCTCGACGAGACCAGATTTCACTCTGCCAAACTTCCAAGCTCTTTGATGAGTTTGGAACACGTATTTTGTACAAGAAAATCAGACTGCCATTACCCACCTCATTCAAAAAGTTATGTCAAACATTGTGCACCAACCCCCGGAAAGCCAGTGCCGTCCGTCATGTCGCCATATCTGAGCCATACCCATACCCCTCATTGTGAGTCTTCCACTAGAATTGACATTCTCTCATTCCTAACATTTTAATGCAGCGCTTTGGTGCCTACCCTCAATACCTCCCTCGTCCTTATCCTCAAATGCCTTACGAAAGTCGAGAAACTCACCCTCGATTCGCGCTTGTTCACGCACGCCTACGATGAAATGTTTAGAGACGCGTCTTTCCCTACGCTTCGCAGTCTGATCATAGATGCGACATACATCAATACTCTACTGCTTCCATCATTTCTAAACAGGCACCCCGGTATTACCAAGATGACGTTAAACGGAGCCACAGACTTTGTCGGTCCTATTGCTCTTCCCAACGCGAGATACCTCAAAGCATCCAGCTCATTCTTCCGCAGTTTGAGCAGCCAAATGTCTGTTTCCACCGCTATCGTTTCTTGGGATCCTTGCGATAAGATTGGCAAGCTCCACTCCCCCCTGGCGGTATTAGCTCAACACAGTGGGAATACCTTGACAAAACTTGTTTGCAAGTGCGTGGGCGCAATTACAAGCATCATCCAAGGTGTTGCAGAGTGCCTCCCAAACATTCAAACGTTGCACATTAGCTCATATGCCACAGAGAGCCTCCAAGATAAGGTGCGCATTAATTTTATCAATCTCTCCTTCATACTAACGAACTTTTCCAGGAACTCGACATTGTTACTGAGTCTCTTGGCCGCCTGAACTTCCTGGAACGATTTGAGTTGGATGTAGTTGCATCGGATATGTGTGTGGACCCAGATGCGGTCGCGCGTTGGGAGCAGGCATGCCCTACACTGGAAATATGTATCATCTGTACGTTGGTTTTGACCTACATAAGGATTATTTTTCAATCAAAGACAGATGGTCAGGTCTGGAAACGCAAGTTTGGCCGAATGAGGCGCACGAAGCGGAAAAGACGATTCTAAACAAGACGATACACCCGACAATGCGTCCGGGGTTTACTGTCACTATCGTAAATATAGGTCTCATCACGTTGATTCCCCTTCTTTTTTTGCCGTACTCCTCGGCCGGGCGTCTTACCGCGTTCTAAACCTTGCATGGGGAGGCTTCACTTTCTGGACGGCATCAAGTGTGCGAGATGTTATAACCTCATGGGTGAGTCATGCTGCCCTAGTGCTTGAAAGCGTGGCTGGAGGAACGATGCTCGGCGGAGTATTCCACTGACGACTTGGCAATGCGTTTGCTCCATGTTGATGGAAGGAATAGGCGATACTCATGATGTGGTAAATCTGCCCCAGCAATGGCAGGCTGAATAGTATTGTTGTGTTGTCTCCACAACCAGCCTTCGAGCGCCTCAGGCTTGAGCTTGGGACACCTTCGCCGAGTCCGGGATTCGACTATCAGCTAGGCAATTGTCAGTATTGCACGTGCTCAACCACGCACGTGGTCAAGCACACGGATTCACGACGCACCCGTTCCACGAGCTTCGCGGCTTGATCTCTTACCACCACCTTCTCTAGATTTCCAACACATAGCTGGACGGTTCCCTCTTGAATTCTCGTCTCCATATCTTCTTTGTTCGATTATTCGTTCCTCTTTCTTCCTCTGGTTCATGGTCCATTCGTCTTCTGCTCTGGCTTTCTCGGCGGGGTTCAACCTCCGCATATAGTTACCCCCGCCTTTCTCCCTGATGTCGCGACCTCGCCGGGGTACTGCCCGGGGGGCAGCCCCCTCCCTTACTTCTCAAGGGGACCCTGCTCAACCTGCCGTGGTGGTCCCACCTGCCCTTGCCGCGATAGCGGAATCTGTTGTCCCTGCTTCAAGCCCGCCGAACCCTGCGCCCTCGATGGCCGTGATCTGGAGGGGGATGACGCCCTTCAGTCTTCTAACCGACGCCCTAGGGATTCTTCCCAGCTGGGTTCTCCCCTTACCCCGCTCTCGAAGCGGGTCCGGTTGGATCTTCCCCTGGGTGTCCCCATCTCCCCGTCTGCTCCCCCCCTTCGACTGGCTTCCCTTCTCCTTCCCCGTTTGTGGCAGGTGGACAACCTCCCCCCACTCCCCGTCTCCGCGGCCCTGCTACCCCGGGACCTGTTTCCTCTCCACTCCTCCCTGCGGCCTCCATTCGCTCCTCCGCGGCTCCGCCTTCTCGCCCGCGCTCGGCTCTGGCGACCCCTCGCCATTGGCTTTACCCGCCGGCCCCTAGCCCCTTGGCCCGGATGCCGCTCTTGCCCCCCTCTGTTGGGCCAGCGGCTTCTCCGGTGGTTCCGGCCCCAACCTATGCTCTAACGCAGGCCGAGATCCTGGCGCTTCAGCAGGATTTCCTCAACGAGTATCTGAGGTCTCAGTCGGCGCCCCCCACCTTGGCTCGCCCCGGGCTCCCGGGCTCTGCTGGTGGGTTTCTCTTTATTTGTCTTATGGAGGGGAGGGCTGCTGCCTTGGCGCCCTATTTTTCCTCCTTGCCTCTATCTTTTGTCTGTCCTTTGGGCCCTCTCCCGAGGGGGCTCATCGGCCCTCCTTCTGTCCGTTGCCTGCTACGGCTCGGCCCCCTCTTTGTCCGCTGCCTGATACGGCGCGGCCCTCCTTTTTGTGCGCCTCGATGCTTATATGCGCCCTTTCTAGGCTTTCGGCCGCTTTCTTCCGCCGTCGGGGGGTTCCCTCTGGATCCGGCTCTTCCACCTACCCTCCTTCCCCTTTCTGGCGCGGCGGCGGTCACTACTACCCGTCCGCATCACGTTCTGGCCTCCAACCCGGTCCAGCTCGACCCCCTCTCCTCCGTCCACCCCATCCATGAGGTCACTATCCTCACGGAGGGCTGGAAACGCCACATTTCCTTTGGTAATCTCACCAATAGGAAGCGCGCGATTGCGGACAGGACGGGTAACACGCTTACTAGCACCTTGGTCATGGGCCCCGGGGGTTTAGAAATTCAGCCGGCTTCCTCCGGTTCTGCGTCGGAGGAGTCCCTCACGATGGAGGAGTTCATCCAGGCTTCCAACTGCCTGGTGGACATGATTCCCTTGTATCTCAAGGCTGGGAATCCTCCCGAGATTGGTGGTCGCCAGGCTGCCCTCATCGGAGCGGCGTGGTGAACTCACTATGACAACCTCTTGCGCCGGCCCGATTTCACGGAGATTTTTCACATCTACCGGCGATACGACATCCACCTTCGCCTGAAGTGGTTGACACAATCCCAGACCTTTTCCCCGGCGGATTCCAGGAGGGCATCTACAACCTCTACGTTAACCGGGCTCGGGACGAATCCATGAACGCCTTCCTCGCTCAACAGTCCGCGCGTGCGTCTCAGACGCCATCCTTTCTCCTCTTCCGTCCCCTCCTCTCAGTCGGGCAGTGCTAAGGCGATGGAGAACCGTGCGGGCTCCTCCAAATCTTCGGCGAAATCTTCCTTTCGCAGGCTCTGTCTCTACTGCGGGGACGCCGGACACTGGGCGAAGGAGTGTGACGCCAAGACCGCTCCATTCCTCAAGCGGTCTGCGGAGGATAACCTCTGGCGCACCCCAGGGGGGCTCCAAGTCTGCTTCGCCCACAACGGTCGCCATGGCAAGTGCTCCAAGTCCGCCACCTGCACTTTCGAACACATCTGCTCCCTCTGTGGCTCTTCAGGCCATTCTGCGGGAACCTGCCCAAGGCATGAACTCTTCCCCATCGTTACGCCCCTTCGCTTCGACCGCTGGGCGTCGGTACTGCAGGAGGCGGGCCTCCTTTCTCTCTACTCAGATGTCCCTGCCGGTATCAGGGATGGTTTCCGTTGCGGCGCCACTCTCCCGTCACTACTCTTTTTACTCCTCCCAATGCTCGCTCCGCTCTGATAACATGGCCGCCGTGACGCCATCCTTCTTAAGAAATTTCGCTCGGTCGTCTCTCTCCTCGTTATGAAATCGCAGATCTTTTCGCCTTAATAGGTCCTTTCCAGACGAGCCCTTTGGGCCTCGTTGAGAAGGTTCCCGGTTCCGGTAAATTTCGTTTGACTCAGAATTTTTCCTACCCATACAACAACTCCGATGTGCAATCCATTAATTCGCAAATAGATATGTCTGAATATCATGTGGCTGGGGCACGTTTGCCCAGTGTTATCTTCTTGTCTGCCAAGCCCCTTGGGTTCTGAGGCTGCGGTCTTCGACGTCGAGAGCGCCTTCCGTCGTGTCCTGATGGGCCGATTGATCGGCCCTGACTTGTGTACTGTGGCGCGGTGGTGTCCACCTCGATTCATGTTTCTCCTTTGGCGGCGCCAGCACCCCGGGCATCTTCGGCAGATTGGGCGATGCGATAGTGGACATATATCGCTTCAGAGGCGTGGACGACGTCATCAAGTGGGTTGACGATTTCGTCTTTTTCCGCTATCCATCCCAGTCGGGACCTCAGTCCTCCCCCTCCTTCTCCTACGACGAGTCTCTCATCACATCAGTAGCCGAGGACCTGGGTTGGCCCTGGGCTCCCGAGAAGACCTCCCCTTTCGCCTCCTCATTTACTTACATCGGTTTCCGGTGGGACCTCGCAGCGAGGACCGTTTCCTTGCCCCCGGCGAAGCAATCAAAGTACCTGCTGAAACTGGAGGGTTGGGGAGGGGTTCGCGTGTTACTCACAAGGCAGTTGAATCGCTTATTGGTACTCTCAATCATTGCACCTTGGTGATTCCAGACGGCCGGTCACGTCTTCCGAACTTGTATCGTCTCGCCGCCTCCTTTGGTTCTAACCCTTCCACCTTCACCAAGCACTCGATTAGTGCTCCCTTATCCGATGATCTCGACTGGTGGAGGGCCCAGTTCCGCCTACCATGGTGCGGCATCTCTATTCGTGCGCCGCCCCCCGTCCTCGACCTCCCGGTATTCGTGGACGCCTCCACTTCGTGGGGCATCGGCCTCGTGGTTGGGGATCGCTGGCTCGCCTGGCCCTTACGTCCCGGTTGGAAGAGTGATGGGCGGGATATCGGTTGGGCTGAGATGGTTGCGGTCGAATTGGCTCTTCGCACCTTGCTCCACAGTGGTATCCGCAACGCCCACATTCACATCCATTCAGACAACGGTGGGGTGGTGGGAGCAACCAAAGCGGGCGGACCCTTCTTTCTCACCTACCACCTGGCACTCCCTCAAGGACCCCGAAAGACCCCAGAGCAAAACGGGCCTCGGGAAGACAAGTGGACAAAGGCAAAAACAGAAAGAAAAATCAATACCATCAACACCAACAATACCTACAGAACTAAGGACATCACAAGGAAGAAGAACAAGCGGAATGGCGTCGGAAGACACCAGTGCTGCAACACGAGGCAGCAACCGCGCTTCCACGAGGCAAACAACCACTACACAGAAGAAAGGAAAAAGCATGACAACCGGCGAGAACGAACTAGACGCAGACATAGAGGGGCCGACAGACGCCAGAGACTTCCTCCAAAATGCAGGATACGTAGGAGAGGGAGAACCAATTACTACGGCAAGCCTCAGTCTCATGCTTTTACAAATGGCGCAATGCTTCAAAGTAAAACTCACAAGAACAGCGTACAACAGCTTGAAATCGGTCGCCCTGTTACTAGACAGCATCGACAACGAAACTAAAGGCGGAGAAATAGCCTCAGTAGTAATAGCAACCCTCACCGATTACCTAGAACAAACGCACGTTGACAGAGCCAATGCCATAAAGGAAATGAAAAACATATCTGGCGAAATAAATTCCTCCATCAACAGCCTCAAAGAAAACGGAAACAAGGTAATCGAACGCATCGAAGAGGCGTCAAAGAAGACGAACAACGTCAAGAAATCACAGGAAAGGACCAAACCAACGACGAGTCACAACACGACCCCGGCACAGACACCAGGAAGGAATCTGGAAGACGCAAGACAAGCAAGATACGGCAGTGTTTTCAACTGGGATGACGAACCTCAAACGACCAACAGTACGGACATGACCCCACAATCTACACCGTCAAGACCCAGGACGTACGCGGACGCGACGGTAAAACCAAAACGCAAGGAGTCACCAACGAAGACAAGGTACAGAAGCCAAGTAGAGCGACAAAATAACGCCAACGGAAAAGTCGACTCGAAAATGGAAGACATACTGGAGCGAAACGAACTGAAACAAAGACAGATCATGCTCAGCTGCGACCCGACAGAAGACGAAAATAGAATCTCCGACCTTTCATCAAAAGACCTCGCCGACAGAGCAAACGTAGCAATAACAATGATGGGAATCGCAGCAGAAGACGCGCCAAAAGGAACAACGATAGTCGGGGCACAAAGAATGAATGGCGGCGGTATACTCCTACAGCTTAACTCGAAAGAGGCAGCGGAATGGTTGAGAGCTGACGACGTAATGAAATCCTTTTTAGAACACATGGGAGGCAACACATCATTCAAAGCAAGAACATACCTTGTCATCGTCCACTATGCCCCGACCACTTTCGACCCCAATTACCCCGACAACATCAAGACAATCGAACAACGAAATAACCTGCGCGATGGCACAATAAGCGAGGCACGCTACATAAAACCAGCAGACAAGAGATCAGACAAGCAAACAACAGCTCACCTGATTATCGGATTCCGATCCCAATACGACGCTAACCAAATGATCAGGAGGAAAATATTCATCGACGGCAAAAGGTGCTTAGCAAGAAAACTACTGCAAGAACCGAAACGATGCCTCAAATGCCAGAAAATCGGCACAAACCACATGGCAGCAGAATGCAAGTCGACCAAAGACATCTGTGCAAGATGCGGTAAGGAACATAAAACAGGAGATTGCACCGCAGGAACAAACCTTCATTGCGCAAACTGCGGAAAAGATGGACACGGGACGGCAGACAGGCAATGCCCGTATTTCATACAAAGACTAAAATCTTTCCAAAACAGGGATCCCGAGACTAAATTCAAGTACTTCCCATCAAACGATCCGAGAACCTGGGAGCCAAGAAACCAATATGAGATCATCGACTACGATAAAGACAAGGACTGGAATAAAATGAACACACAACAACACAAAGAACGCACCGGCAACGGAAGACTAGCCGGAGGCCCCCAGGAGGAACAACTCAACCAAAAACGACATCGCAGCCAAAGGGAAGCCAAACGACAAACGCAGACCCACGAAAGAGAAAAGGTAGTGTTGCCAGCCGAGCGCAAAGCACAACAAGCAGACAAGGAACGATCACCGACTGGATCAACACAAATAACAACCAACAATCACAATCATGTGAGGACAACAACGCAAACGACCAAGACGATGAGGATCAGTACGAAAACGAGCCGGAAGGAGGGGAGGAAGAAGGGGACGCCCAAGACAACACGGAAAACTTGAATGGCCAGCGGGCGAACGGCCCGCCGGGCCAACATTAAAAAATGACGAACGAACCGCCAACGCAGGAAAATCAGGGATCACTGAAAATATGGCAACAAAACATAAACAAATCATTAGTAGGACAACATGATCTACTAAACAGCGCAGGAAAGACGTACGACATCGTGGCAATACAAGAACCGCATATTGACTTCCTGGGGAACACGAGAGCGAACCCACACTGGGACCCGGTGAGGCCCACAGGATGGCGAGACAGACCGAAAGAGACAAGATCCGTAATGCTGATAAACAAGAAAATCAATACCAATTCGTGGTGCCCGATAACGATAGACTCGCAAGACGTCACAGGCATACAAATGCACGGAAATTTCGGCACAATAAGAATAATCAATATCTATAACCCATGCGATAAGAACTCAAGCCTAGACGCGGTAAAGAAATACCTGAGGAGTGAAGAGAGCAGAATCATCCCATGCAGACCGCTAAATTATATTTGGTTAGGAGACTTCAACAGACACCACCCGTTATGGGACGAAGACAGGAATACGCACCTCTTCACGAATACGGCGCTAAACCTCACACAACCGCTACTGAACCTGTTAGCTGACCATAACATGAAGATGGCACTCCCCAAGGACATACCGACAATCAGGACACACGCTACGAAGAACTGGACACGACCCGACAACGTCTTCTGCTCAGATACCCTCTTAGACGCCTTCATATCTTGTAACACCGACCCGGCAAAACGACCAGCAAAGACGGATCATGTACCCATAATAAGTATAATCGACATCACCCCAGAAACAACCGAATACACACCAAGAAGAAACTACCGGAAGATAGATTGGGAAACGCTCAAGAAGGAAATGAACAAAGAAATCGACAACCTACCGCAGCCCAAAGAATTGGAAAATACCAGGGAATTCCAAAGAACCCTGAAGGAGTTTGAGAGTGCGGTCGAAAAGGTACTAGATAAGTGCATCCCTCTATCAAAACCGAGCCCGTATGCAAAAAGATGGTGGACGGCGGAACTAACAACTCAAAAGAAACAGCTACAGAAACTCGCCAGAAAGTCGTACAACAAACGGGAATTCCAGGAGAACCCGGTCCACGAGGAATACAGGATAGCAAGGAACGACTACGCGCAAAAAATCAAAGAAACGAAAGCCGAACACTGGGCCGACTGGCTAGAAAACATCGACGTGTCCTCCATATGGACGGCCAGCCGTCTGGTAACGGGACCTTCATCAGACGGAGGGAAAGCAAGAGTACCGACACTCACAACAAGGGACCATCACGGCAATGTGAAAAAGACGGCACCCGACAACGAAGGCAAAAGCAAGATGTTCTTCGAGGCGTTTTTCCCCAAGAAATCGGGAACCGAGAACGATTACGACAGATATCAATACCCACAACCAAAGTGGCGCTTCGAACCCATTACTGACGAGCAAATACATAGAGCGATTGACAAAATGAAGATGTACAAAGCAACGCAACCAGGAACGATCCCCAACTGCGTCTTCAAAAAATGCAAAGACATCCTTGTACCACACCTCGGACCCATATTCCGGGCAACCGACAGGCTAAAAGTATACCCTACCCACTGGAAACTAACCGAGACACCCATACTCAGAAAACCGGGAAAATCCAACTACGCCCTACCCAACTCGTGGCGGCCCATCGCGCTCTCAAACGGATGCGCAAGACTATTGAACGCATGCAAAACCGAAGATATCGTAAACCGATGTGAAGCGCTCAACATCCTACCAAAAAACCACTTCGGGGGCAGGCCAGGAAGAACGACCACCGACTCAATACACATGTTGGTAAAGACAGTGAAAGACGCCTGGCGCAGCAAACGAGTAGCATCAGTACTATTCCTGGATGTGAAAGGCGCATTCCCAAGCGTAGACGTAGCAACACTCATGCATGAAATGCGAAAACGCGGCATACCAATTGAATACACGCAATGGATGACCAGACGACTGGAGGGTAGGAAAACCATACTAACATTCGACGACTATAGATCGGAACCGTTCAATGTAGAAAACGGGCTAGACCAAGGCGACCCGTTCTCACTCATCTGCTATGTCATCTACAACTCAGGGATACTCGACATCCCAGAAAAGAACGGCGGCGAAACCGGACTACTATACGTAGACGATGCGGCAATCATCGCAACGGGTAAGGACTTCAAGGAAACGCACCACAAACTCAAAAAGATGATGACCAGAAGAGACGGCATCTTAGACTGGGCGGATCAACACAACTGCGAATTCGGGGTAGATAAATTCCAACTACTCGACCTCACAAGGAAAACCGTTAAACACCCCCTCATGAGAGCCAAGAGAATCCCACCACCCGCCGGCGGAATAAAGATACGAAGACACTTAATCAAGCCACAACTGAACGTAAAGTTCCTAGGAGTTCTAATCGACCACGACTTGAGGTGGAAATCGCAATGCACGGCGGCACTCGCAAAGGGCCACGACTGGCTGATACAATTTGGTCGAATGGCCCGACCATCAGGCGGAATATCACCAAAACTAATGAGACGAGCATACCTTGCCATTTGTGTACCGCGAATGTTATACGCAGCTGACATCTATCTAACACCACAGGTCAAACCGACAAAGGACAAGACAGAAACGCGAGATAATAGGGATATAATAAACAAGCTCGCATCAATCCAAAGACGTATAGCAATACTGATAACCGGAGCCATGCCTTCAACAGCAGGCGACGTCCTAGACGCCCACGCCAACTTACTCCCCTTCAGCTTACTAGTCAACCAACACAGATACCGCGCCGCTGTCAGACTCGCATCACTCCCCCCATCACACCCCCTCTTTAAACCCGTCATCAACACCGCAAAACGACTCGTAAAATACCACCGTACCCCATTACACAGCCTCATCCATACGTACAAAATAGAACCAGAAAAAACAGAAAAAATAAAACCGATACGAGAAAACAACAAATACAAAACAAAAATAGTAGTTAGAATAGCGGAAGACAAAGACCAAGCGGCAAGAGAAGACGAGGAGGACGAAACAAAAATAAAAATATATACGGACGGATCAGGAACAAAGGGAAGAATAGGAGCAGCGGCAGTTTTATACAAGGAAGGGGAAATCAGACGAACTGCCAGATATCAACTTGGAACAAACAACGAACATACCGTATACGAAGGAGAAGGAGTCGGCCTACTACTAGGAATGAACCTATTGATGAAGGAGAGGACGGGGACGATTAAGGAGGCGAGATTCGGGGTAGATAACCAGGCAGCGATCAAAGCCACAATAAGCACCAAACCCACCCCATCGCATTACATATTTGACTTACTACGTACACGACAGGTCATGGTTGAAAACAGGCACCCGGGCATCAGGATAAAGATCCATTGGACACCTGGGCATGTGGGCATCGACGGAAACGAGGAGGCCGACAAACTGGCCAAACAAGCAGCGGAGGAAGGATCCAGCAGGGAAGCTACCCTCCCGGATGAGCTCAGAAAAGAATTACCACGGAGCACATCAGCGTTGAAACAACGATACAACGCTAGACTGAAATTCGCGGCAAAAAGAATATGGATCAATTCCCCCAGACACGACAGAATGGTCCACTATGACCGCACCCTGCCATCCAAAAAATTCATGGAACTCGTAGACGAAATGTCAAGGAAAAATGGCAGCCTACTCATACAACTACGAACCGGCCACATCCCGCTAAACAAACACCTCCATAGAATAAAAAAAGCGGAATCACCCATGTGCGCACACCCGCAATGCGCCAATACGAAGGAAACAGCGACGCACTTTATCCTACACTGCCCAAAATACCGGGAACAAAGGCACACACTCCTCAAAGCGACGAAAAATAAAGCCAGAGACTTCTACAAACTCCTATCGCTAAAAGAACACCTTCCCCACCTCTACCGGTACATAAACGACACCAAGAGATTCCACCACATTTTCGGGGACATAAAAATACCCAAATTCGAGGAGAACTAAACAAGACACCGCTGAACCAACCGTCGAACCAATCCGCAACACCACATGCCCAGGAAACACGATGATGCCCCCGCCGAAACGAACAACAACCATGGCCAGTAACATATTTATTTCTTCAACCCTCCCCTTTTATTTTTCTTTCTCACCCCACCCATCTCCCTCCCCATTTTCCTACCACTTTCCACTCTCACTCTATTACTATAATACCTACTAAACTATACGCGACTCACTACCCCATATGGCGGGTAAATATTTTATAGCGGGCTCCCTCGCTACGTGCGATGCAAAAGCAACGCACTTTAGCTTTTGTCGATGATACACACCCACACTATGACATCCACAGATTATTTAGACACCTCCCATTTACCATATGTACGGTTCATCTCTAACATAGGGCTACGCCCCAATGGAGAATAAACTATGAATTAAAAAAAAAAAAAAAAAAAAAAAAAAACCAAAGCGGGCCGTTCGAGGAGCGTCCAGCAGAACGCGATTCTGAGGAAAGTCGTCGACATGTTCCACGATCACGGTCTGTGGCTCTCAACGACTTGGATTCCTTCAGAAGAGAACCCGGCGGATGGCCCTTCCAGGGGGGAATTTCCCCCGCGTAGCCAGAAGATACATCTTTGCCCTCCTATCCCGGCCCATCTGAGACCTTATCAACAGTCCCTGTAGCCCCATTATTATTTTGCAGGGGAATTCCAGCTGTGCACGTTATAATGTACCACTATGTCTGCCATAGCTTGGGGGAATTATAATGTGCACTCAGAAATTTTGCATGCAAATGATTATTATTACCCTCAATTATAATACATACATGGCTGGACACATTATAATGAGGGGAATCCTGGGGGACCATTATTATTTGAACTGCTTCTTTTTGACATCTCATCAAAATCTGGTCTTCCTTTGACATCCCATTATTCCCCTGGCTTCTTTTGGGTCCCATCATAATTAAATATCATATCCCAAACCAATATGCTTATTTTATTGGGATAACATATGGATGTTTTGCCCATAGAACATCATCCTCCCTACCAAATACCACATATAAACACATAACATTTAATATATAGCACCAATGGAGCCATCCACTGCTTCTAGGAAGTAAAAAGAGTATATATTATAAAAGTCAGATGAAACTGTATTTGGCTTGAGCTTGGAGTTAGTCTGGCCTATGATTATCTTGAAAGTCTTGGGTACTGGGTTCACCCACTGCCAAAATAATTTAATGTGGGCCCCATGGGAGATGAATAAGTGATCCATGACCCTCAGAAAATATGATAAACCTTTTATAAGCTTATTGGTTTGTGTATTGTCTCAGGAAGTGGGTTATCTGAGGATGGGTGGTTTGTGTGGAAGCCATTTTTCCACGGAATAGGATGAGGCAGGAGCGGATCGAAAGCGGCTTAGAATCGCTTTTAAACGCGTCCCTTATCGCTAGAATCCGTCTGTTCAGTGATTATATATGATAAAAACGGTCCAAATGTATATTTATTTTAAAATCGCTCGATCTTAGCCACTTCTCCACGGAATCTCTCGAAAATGAGCGCGTTTTTGAGCGCATTGTACGCGCTTTCTAACGCGTCCCTGCGCACATAAATCCGCTGGTGGCGGGAGAACCCGACCCCTGGAGGGCGGACTGGGGGCGGGCAATGCAGGGATTTGATCGGATTACTAATGGGCGGGTCAGGGTCCGCTCCTAATGCGGGCATACTGCCAGCACTGCTGATAATTCAATCATTATAATTCATCCCTAGTGTACATTATAATTTGCCCTAGCTATGGTGGAGATGCAGACACATTATAACAGGCATGGCTGGAATTCCCCTGCAAAATTATAATGGGGCTACATGGATACCTCACCTTATGTCGCCCAATTGCCGTGATCGAATTTGTCTGATTAGTAATACATGTCCTTGTGGCTGACGTCGAATCCATATCTCTGTTCTCAACCACCACATTCTAAGTTCTCCATCAGTAATGTCTATCCCTCCATCGCTACACGCGACCTCAGAAAAAATGACAGTTGTCTTGGAGAACGCCTGGGCCCCGTCAACTAGGGCCAAGTACGACAACTCCGTTAACCTCTACTTACGCTGGTGCGACTCGGAGCGCTTGCCATTGGACAAGAGACTCCCAGCCTCGGAGATCACGCTCTGTGCCTTCGTCACTCACCTGGCTGGAACAATGGCTGGCTCTTCAATTCGTTCTCACTTATCGGGCCTCAAAAGATGGCACATCTTGGCTAACATGCCTTACACGTCGAGCCCACGCCTATCGTACCTCCTCAAGGGCGCCGACAACATGACGCCGGGCTCCTCTAGGCAACCGCCTCGGCCTCCAGTTACTCTGCCGATGATTCGGGTTCTTCACGATGCTCTCGACCTCTCGAACGGCCTCGACGCCTGTGTCTTGGCAGCCGCAACTACCGCCTTTTGGGCGCAAGCGAGACTGGGCGAACTCCTTTCCCCTACGGCGAAATATTTTGACCCCTCACGTATTCCGAGGTTGGCAGACCTGGACAATCCTTCTACGTCGGCCGGTTCTCGCAAGTTACACCTCCCAGCCACGAAAATCGGTGGTCTACGCGGCGAGGACATCTACATCTGCAGGCAGAATGGACGTTCGGACCCCATAGCGGCTCTGGCACACCACGTTTCCCGCAATGGGTTGACTGTTGACCTCCCTTTATTCTCCTACGATATTGGAGGCGGAATACACCTCGCCTTGACGAGAACGAAGTTCCTGGAACGTTGCAACGAGATATGGTCGCGCCAGGGATGGCCTAGGTTGACCGGGCATTGCTTCCGCATCGGAGGCACTACGGAACTTCTGATCGCCGGCGTTCCACCAGACGTCGTCAAAGCAATGGGAAGGTGGTCTTCTGACGCCTTTTTGAGATACTGGAGATCGCTCGAACTCATCGCCCCCAAGTACGTCGAGCGCTTAAACAACCCTACCCGAATACACTCGCATCCCTAGGCGGGACTTGGTCCTGTTGGGCGGTGTCCCGTCTTCGTCTGGTACGCGCCTAGGGCTTCTTCGGTTGGGTTCCTCCTATCCGTCTCCGGTTCACGCCCCCCAGGATAGGAGTCGCAAGACTCCTGCTCCTATTCCCATTTTCACTTAGACAGTATTCACTTTCCTGTGGTCCTAGCTAATGCATTATCACATCTATTTTCCCCCTTCTCTAACACACGAGGGGAACAACGCAAGTCGGGAGCTCCTCTAAACTTCTCAAACTAAACGCCATTCTTATCTGCGAGGCTGTGACGATTTCCTCGTCTTACAGTCAGTGACGGAGTTTGGATCTGGCAGGGGCTGTTGATCCCCTAATCTCATAATGTCGGGAACAAGACTACCGGTCCCCTAACTTTTGGCGTTTTTAGGCCGAATTTTAACAGCGATCGCCCGATGTTTGCGCCCCCAGAAAGACAGTCATGGACTCAAGCTCCTCGCCCGCTGAATCCATCATCGACTGGCTTCCTCTTGAAATTCTTATAGTCATCTTCCTACTCTGTTCTCGACAAGACTGGGTTTCACTCTGCCAAACCTCCAAGCTCTTTGAGGAACTTGGAACATGTATTTTGTACAAGGAAATCGGGTCGCCATCGCCCACCTCATTCGAGAAGTTACTCCAAACACTGTGCGCTAACCCCCGGAAAGCCGATGCTGTCCGCCATTTTACTATATCCAAGTTACACCCAGACCCCTCGCTGTGAGTCATTATTCATAATTGTCGTTTTTTCATTTCAAATACGCTAGCCCAGCGCTTTGGTACCCGCCCTTAATACTTCCCTCGTGGTTATTCTCAAATGCCTCACGAGACTCGAGAAACTTACCCTCGATTCACACTTATTCACAAACGCCTACGATGAAATGCTCAGAGATGGGTCTTTTCCTATGCTTTCCGATTTTACCATGGACGCAACGCGTGCCAATACTCTGTTGCTTCCGCCATTCCTTAGCAGACACCCCAACATCACCACGGTGACGTTGAAAGGGGCCTCAAGATTTGTCGGTCCTATTGCTCTTCCCAACGCGAAGTATCTCGAAGCGTCCAGCTCATTTTTTCGTAGTCTGACTGGCCAAGTGCCTATTTCTACTGCCATTGTTTCCTGGAATTCTCGCGACAGAGCCAGCGAGTCCCGCTGTCTTCTCAGGGCGGTATTGGCGCAACACGGTGGGAATGCCCTGACAAAACTCATTTGCAAGCACGTAGGCGCAATTACAGGCATCATCCAAGATGTTCCAGAGTACCTCCCGAACATTCGGACACTGCACATTAGCCCGCACGTCACAGGGAGTCTCCGAAATGAGGTACACGTTAACTCTACCCACCTCTTCTTCATAATGAACCCTTTTTAGGAATGTGATGCTGTTACCAGGTCCCTTGGTCGCCTAAACTTCCTGAAACGGCTGGATGTGATTGCATCAGCCGTGTCTATAGAGACGATCGAGCGTTGGGGGCGGGCATGCCCCACGCTGGAAATGTGTATTACCTGTGCGTTGACTGAGACTTGCATGAGGGCTATTTTTCAATCAAAAACAGGTGATCATACCTGGATGCGCAAGCGCAGTCTAATGAAGTATACAAAGTGGGGAGAACTATCCCAAATAATACGGTACACCTTTTGACCTACTAGTGCATTCAGGATCTACTGTTATTGTCATGAATACACCAGCATGAGGATTTCATTGTGCTGGTTCCCCTTCTTTTTCCGCACTCCTTGAACATTCTGCGGCATTCAAAACCTCGCTTGGGGGGCCCTATCCCCTGGGCGGCATCAAGTGTGCCACCGTTCAGGCTTACGGGCTATCGTTACGGCCATGAGCGGTGTGCTACGACCTCATGCGCTATGGCCCTGGTGCTCAAAAGTGTAGCTTGAGGAGCTAGTGCTGCCGCTCGGCGAGGTACCCCCACTGGTAACGAAGCGGCGCGTTTGCTCCGTGTTGGTGGGAAGGATGTGGTGAATATCTTCCTGTCCAATCGACTTCTGAATATTTTAATCCGCTCTGTACGAGTTCTGAAGACAACGGGACTATAGCCCCCATGCTGTCAGCTATTGACAACTTGTTCGAGTGAACTGGCGACTGGATATACCCAATCCCGGCTGCTAGGCTCCGTCATTCAATTACATGGAAAGACTCTAAGCCAGTCATATGGCCCTCATAAGCGTATACCCTGTTTGAATGGCTGAGGTTCGCTAACCTTCTTACATATCTGTATTTCGCTCCCACAGCTTTCGTCAATACCTTCGCTGATTTGAAATGGAACAACGAGTGCTTCCCGCTTGCGGAGAAGATATTGGTACTAAAAGTAGTCGAAAGCCACGGATAAGATTTCCGTTTTATCCTAGCGCCTGGTTGGATCGCGGGGCGGTTCAGGAATCCAGGACTCACGGGATAGATATCCTCCATTTGAAATATCCGCTGGGAGTGGACGTTTGTAAAGCCGCTCAGTGCTCATTGAAGCCAAACGATCCTATGATTATCTTGAACAGCTCGATATGAATTCAGGTAGGTTCGCAGACACCACTGCCAATGACCATATCTGTGTGATGCTCTCATAAAAATCTGCCTCCGGATCGTCAATGACTGGATATTCTGTCACATAACTAGCTTCAGTGAGCTGAATTTCTCCAAGTCAAGGAATTTGAGATACCTTCGTCAACTCTAACGAGCCTGGACATCAATGTAGTAGCCCCAGCTCGCCAACTGAAACTCGGACCGGTTTCCTCCAGATATCCGATAGTCATTTTCCTACTTTGTTTTTTGCCAGGACCAAATTTCACTCTGCCAAACCTCCAAACTCCTTGGAACACGCATTTATATAAGAAAATCCAACGAAATTTACATAAATACATTCGGAGGCGGCTGGTGGACTCCTCGATTAGCTAATTTCTACTTGCGATCGGCCGTTCATTTAGTTTTGTATACTCGAATCCAGTGCCACTCGTTTTCTTCAACACACGGCGCAGACTTGTTTGGACGAGAATTCGACAAAATCAGACTGCGGTTCAAGTGTCTACCTCATTCAAAAAGTTGTGCCAAATATTGTACACACGCTTGCAAAATCAGCGCTGTCTGCCATGCCATTCTTCAGTCGTAGTACCCATACCGCCCATACCCCTCATTGTGAGCCGTTCGCCATGGCTTATAATGACCCATTCCTAACATTTTAATTCAGCGCTCTGGCGCTTGCCCTCGATACTTCCTTCATCACTGTTCTCAAGTGCCTTACAAAAGTCAAGGCACTTACTCCCAACTCACACTTATTCACACACGCATACAAGCTGCGGCCCAGGAAGCAGGCCATGGATTTGTTAACCGACTCATCCACATCCACATCCATCACCAGCTGGCTTCCTCTGGAAATTCTTACGATTATTTTCTTGCTTTGTTCTCGCCGGGACCAAATTTCACTTTGCCAAACCTCTAAATTTTTTGATGAGTTGGGAGCAAGCATTTTTTACAGGAAAATCCAATTGCCACTATCTAAAGAGTTATGCCAAATATTTTCCGCTAACACCCGGAAAGCCAGTGCCGTCCGTGATGTCATCATATTCGAGCCATATCCGTACCCGTTACCGTGAGTTGTCCATAGCTTGCAATGTCGTTTTTTTTTTCGTTTGGACCTAACGCCTTATCCTAGTGCTTTGGTACCTGCCCTCAATACCTCCCTCATCCTCGCCCTCAAATGCCTTACAAAAGTCGAGAGACTTACTCTTGATTCGCGCTTGTTCACACATGCCTACAATGAGATACTCAGAGACGTGTCTTTTCCAATGCTTTGTAGTCTGACCATGAATGTGAAGTACATCAATACCTCGCTACTCCAGTCATTCTTGAGTAGGCACCCCTGTATCATCAAGCTGATATTGAACGGGCACATGAACCTGCTGGACCCATCGCTCTTCCCAACACAGAATACCTCGAAGCATCCAGCTCATTCTTTCGCAGTCTGGGTGGCCAAGTACCTATTTCTACCGCTATCGTTTCTTGGGATCCTTGCGACAGGGTCGGCGAGTTCTGCTCTCCCCTGGCAGCACTGGCGCAACACAGCGGGAACACCTTGACAACGCTCACCTGCAAGTGCGTGGACGCAGTTACAGGCACCATTCAAGGTGTTGCAGAGTACCTCCCGAACGTTCGATCATTGAATATTAGCTCCTATGCTACAGAAGGCCTCCAAAATGAGGTACTATTAACCCTACCATTCTCTCCTTCGTAATGACCTTTTCCAGGAACTTGACGCTATTACTGGATGCCTTGGCCGCTTCAACTTCCTGGAACATCTTGAACTGGATCCAACTGCATCAGACATGTCTGTGGATCCGGACATAATTGCACATTGGGGGCGAGCGCGCCCGACACTGGAGGTATGCGTCATTTGTACGTCGATTGGAAGCTGTATAAGAATATATTTTCAATCAACGAACCATGGCAGATAGTCGGGTCTGGAAGCGTAAGCTTGATCGGATGGCGTGCATGAAGCAATGCCCATCACCATCCGCTCCCCGTCCACTCGTCCACGCCCCGTGGTCACCTTACTCCCGCCGAGACGACTTCTTTTATATGTATAATGAACATTCGTAACCCGCTTCCCGATTCAGAATTCTGCGCATGCCACCTCAGTAACCATCCTCCAAACTTCAAACAACTGGCTGGACGTTCTTGGAATTACCGATTCGGCCTTGTTTTTATTTACATTCACTTGTATCTAACAGGTTCCCACCACCCTCAGGCTCTCTGTCCCATCTCGCCCCGATTTGCCTGTCTCAACTTCAATCCAGCCGGTTCATCTTCAGTCATGGCCGTACCACTGCACGCCGTTGTCAATTCCATTCACGCCCTCAGACCGCTCACTCACTCATATCTATACATTCTCCAACTGGCGGTCCCCATACGTAAACTCTACTCAAGAACCAACACAGAGCACCCGCGTGTACGTGTGCGCCATATCTACGAGACGACGTCGAATGTGTAAAGCAGCTGTTTGCCATATCCAATAGCCACCATCACTCTCTCGGACGCTTGGAAATCCCGAATGGCGATATCCTGAAGGATGCACCAAGCAAACAAGCCTCTCTCATCTCCTTCGGTGTCGAGTTTGGGGGATATTGGTATTTCCTCGCGCCTAATAATTTCTGTCAAATTCCAGGACCAGTGTGAGACGAAGAGCATCGTTTGAAAGAAAGATCAAAGGGGGTTGATGGGGTGGTGTGGGTGGAGCGGGCGAGTAAATATTTTTGATCCGCAGTGTGTACGTTCTGAGGATAATGGGACGGTATTTCTCGCGTACCATTAGTTCAAGACCCCGCCTAGAAATTAACAGCCTGTTCAAACTTAATCAATGACTAGATATACCCAATCCCAGCTTGAACCCCCGAAAATATGTTAGGCATCGCCATTTGGTCACATGGAAAAACTCTGACCGCCAGTCGTATTGCGCCTTGCGAGTATACTCTGCATGGATCGCGAGCCCCCCTTACATGTCTATTTTATTCCCTCAGCTCCCGCCAGTACGTTCAAAACATGCTGTCCGCTGATAAGATTTTTGTTTTGCTCTGGCGCTTGGTTGATTCGCGGGGTGGACATCATGTTGGTATCCATCCATCAAAATCTAGGATGTTATATTCTCCGCTTGAGGAGGTTATCCACTGGCATTGACGTTTATAAAGCCATTCAACATCCCTCGCCCGTCTGTGCACCAAAATTAGTCATAAGAACCGGCTTATATTGAACTCGGTGCAGCGGTGCTTATTGTGACCAAATGTACTTGGTTCCGGGATACATCCCGCCTTGAGCAGCTCAGCATGAATTTCGGATGGCGACCATCCTTGTGTGATATCCTCATGATGAGGATTCGCCCCGTCAAGCTGATATTGAGTTACGTTGCTTCCATAGCCAGCTCTCAAGGAGCGGGGCTTGAGGTACCTTTGTCAAGTCTAACGAGTAGCCGTTTGACGAACGATTCAATTATTGATGACCTAGAAAGGCAAGCCATTCCGACGGGCCGGCTTCCTCTATGAACATCCTAACAACCATTTCTCTACTTTACCCTTCACCAGGACCAAATTCAACCCCGCCAAACCAAACTCTTTGAAGACGCATTTTGTATAAGAAAATACATGAGGCAGCCGGTGGACTCCTCGATTAGCCAAATATTCCGTTATAATTACTTGGTCGCTCATTTCGTTTCACTCTCGCCCGTTCGAACGGGTTATACACAATATACTCAAATCTACTCATTCGCTTCGACGTGCCCGGAATTGTTTGGGCGAGAATTCGATAGGATCAGACTACAATAACCCACCTCATTCAAAAAGTAGAAGTTGCTGTTGTGCTGAACTTGAACATTGTCCACCAACTCTTCGGAAGTTGGTGTAGTGCTGTTCGTCATGCCACACCCAGGCCGTACCCGTATCACCCATAGTACTACCCCCCATTGTGAGTCGTCCGTGATGGCTTACAACGTCTGATTCCTGACATTTCAACTCAGTGCTTTGGCACCTGCCCTCAATACTTCCCTCATCCTTGCTTCCAAATGCTCTACGAAAGTCAAGAAACAAGCTGCCCTCGAGTCATCCGACGGAGTGTGGCCCAGGAAGGCCGGCCATGGATTTGCCCACTGAGTCCATCATTGACTGGCTTCCTCCGGAAATCCTTACAATTATTTTCTTGCTTTGTTCTCGCCGGGACCAAATTTCACTTTGCCAAACCTCCAAACTCTTTGATGACATAGGAGCGAGCATTTTTTATAGGAAAATCCGATTGCCATTATCCAAGGAGTTATGCCAAGCATTGTACACTAACCCCCAGAAAGCCTGTGCCGTCCGTCGTGTCACCGTACTTGAGCCATACCCATACCCCTTGCCGTGAGTACCCTACCTTGTAATATCGTTTTCCTATTGGACCTAGATCTTATCCCAGCACTTTGGTACCTGCTCTCAATACCTCCCTCGCCCTTGCTCTCAAATGCCTTACGAAAGTCGAGAAACTTAGCCTCGATTCGCGCTTGTTCATACATGCTTATGATGAAATGCTCAGAGACGCGTCTTTCCCTATGCTTCGTAGTCTGGCCATGGATGTGAAGTACATCGATACCTTGTTACTCTGGTCATTCTTAAACAGGCACCCTTGTATCACGAAGCTAACATTGAACGGGTTCACGAACTTTTTTGGTCCCATTGCTCTTCCCAACGCAAGATACCTGAAAGCATCCAGCTCATTCTTTCGCAGTTTGGATGGCCAAGTGCCTATTTCTACCGCTATCGTTTCCTGGGATCAACGCGACAAGGTCGGCGAGTTCTGCTCTCCCCTGGCAGCACTGGCGCAACACAGTGGGGATACCTTGACATCACTCACCTGCAAATGCGTGGGCGCAGTCCCAAGCATCATCCAAGGTGTTGCAGAGTACCTCCCGAACATCCGGATGCTACATATTAGCTCATATACCATGGAAAGACTCCGAAGCAAGGTACACGCTAATCCTACCAGCCTTTTCTTCGTAATAAACTTTTCCAGGATCTTGACACTATTACTGGATTCCTTGGCCGCTTGAGCTTCTGAAACAGCTCGAACTGGATACGAGTGCATCAGGCATGTTTATGAATCCACGCACGATTGCGCGCTGGGGACAAGGATGCCCGACGCTGGAAATATGTGCCGTTTGTACGTTGATTGGAACTGTATAAGAATATGCTTTGACTCAACGATCACCATGGCAGATAGTCAGGTCTGGAAGCGCAAGTTTGGTCGGATGGAGCGTATGAAGCAATACTCGTCACCATCCGCTCCCCGTCCACCCGCCCGCACCCCGATGATACCCCACTCCCGGCCCCGACATGACGACTTTTTTTATATCTACGACGAACATTCGTAACCCACTCCCCAATTCGGACATCCTACCTCGGAAGCCATCCTACAAACTTCAGATAACTACATAGCTGGACATTCTTGGAATTACTAATTCGACACTATATTCACATTTACATTCACCTGTAATCTAACAGGTTCCCCCCCCCCCCCCCCCCTCAGGCTCTCCCGTTTGTCTCGCCTCCCAATCCAGCTGGTCCACCTTTGATCAGCTGCGCCGCACACCGTTATCGAACCCTTCCACTGATCCCTCAGACCACCCATACACGTTTCATCTGCGCACTCTCCGACTGGTGGTCCCCCAAATGAACTCGAGGACTAATTGATTCCGGCAATACTGAACAAAAAAAGCGTATCCTGTAACCTGGTCTAGGATCCACCGCTGCCACTGTGGATATACCTCAGTGTGGTCTTATTGCGCCAATTCCTCCCCTTTTGCTGTAATTCATCATCCGACGGACGTCCTAAATCTTGCGATACACGGCTTCGCTTCCTGGCTCTGGTAGATCAGGAAGAATCCATGTCTACACGGACTATGGGGCCTATGGCTATGATTCTAGTGCATCATAGAGGCCTGGAAGTGTGGCTTGAGGAACGGGTGTTCCACTTGGCAGAACATTCCTACTGGAACGCACAGTTGCTTCATATTGGTGGAATGGACCCGGCGAATATCTTGCTGTCAACCAACCCCTCCCCTGAGCATAATGTAATCGAGCACTTGAAGCTTTCCTCGATTTAGCGGGGTAGAGCAGGAACATCCGATAAAGCAGATAATTTTTATTGAATGCGGACGTCGTGCTAGGAACGATGGGGGACCAAATCACGTACCGCTCCAAGGGAGGCTCTTTGACGACCAGGGTCAATTACGTCCCGTTGACATCGGGATCTTCGCTGCGATGGCGTGGCTCAAGCCCCCATGATGGGCGAGTATTCGAAATACAAGCTCCTTTTCCTGCTAACTAGCCACTAGGCACTGCTAGTTTCGCCGTCCGTCTTTGTGTAGAATGTTCAGCACGCAGCTGTTCAGGAACCACCCAGCGCCCATCACGAACAAAGGCTCTCGCCATCGGACAGCAATCGGGAAATTCCTCGCGAAGCCGTAATCGCTGGGACCTAGGAACAAATGTGCGGCGAGTAAGTTAGCGTTGCCGAAAGATTGAAACTGAGTTTGGTTGAACAGCTAGACATCGCAGAAACCCGCAAGGCATTTTCCGCGCGCACAAGCCACATTTTGTCTTGTTGATCCACCCTCAGGTCCGCGAACTTCGGGCCCATGGGTTAGGTATGTATGATAGACTTGATCCAGTGCAGGATATTTTCCGGGTCCCGGCAGAATATATGTGCCCCATGAACCTGTATTCCGATATATGACCATCAAAATCTCTCCCGGACATTCAAGCGCTGGACCTGAGCCCCCCGAATCCAAGGTGCGTGTTGGATGCACCCCGTTTGTGTAGCGATCGGCGTTATCCAGGAACCTCAGTGCCGTCACCGTGTCTCTTGTTTGCCTGAATCTCCTGGATCTTGTCAGGCGTGGTGATGAATCCCGAAATGGAGGCCACGTTGGGCACAAGCATGCCCCGCACCGGGTGATATATATATTACAAGTAAGGTTGATGACGATCGAGACCCGAGCACCGATTTTATTCCCAATCAAAGGAGCGCAAGCTGGTAGGATACAGATAACGAAAGGGATGGTGGTTTTTCCCCACACAGGCGCAGTATAATACCCAGTAACCCATTAGTACAACCAATAATTATCGTGTATGGAGATATATGAGGAAACAACAAAGTCCATTACGCCATCGCCATTGATCACGAGGTAAAGCGTCTTGTTGCGGCCGGACGCCGCCAGGTGCTTTCCCATTCCTGCAGAGCCTTGATGAAACCTGAATTGGGCTTAACGCAGGCCCGTTTTCTCCTCAGGAGCGAATAGGCATTGTCAAAGGACATCCCGTGGTTGCGGATCAGGTAGGCAATGACCACAGCCGGGCTGCGGGAGACACCCTGTAAGAAAAAAAGGTTGAATAAATAAGCCTCGCCCCGGGAATAAGGAACAGGACGAACCTGTTGGCAGTGCACCAATACACTTCGCCCGCTTCTCAGGGCCTTGTCAATATGATTACACGCTGCCTCGAGATGGGGTTTGAGATCAACGGTAGATTGGTCGAGTATGTCGATACGATAGCAATGAAAGCCATCTTTTTCGGATTGGGGGAGCCATGGAGCGTCCAAGACCTGGACAAGGTGGGTGATGCGATGCTCCCGGAGGAGATCTTTATCATTGACGGCAGTCATGGATCCGACGTACAGAGCACCGGTGGTGGCGGGGTGTTGGGGACGGAGCGGGGGGGAGGATCTGGTGCATCGGTGTGCACATCGCCTGCATGACCTCGGGTGGTATATTATCGAAACGAATCATGGCTGATGAGGGAGCTGCTCAAGCTGCTGGAGCGGACATATCCTGGGGATTAAATAGAAAACACGCGTGAACTGATGCGAAAAGAGGGTTATATCCAAAAGATATGTCAGATGGGAATTGAGCATAATCTAGCCGTGGAGTCGGCGCCTTTGCTTACCGAAATATTGTTCGTGGGCCTGGACTACAAGTCAAAGCCTCGAAATTCTTGCTGTTTCGATTTGGCCTAAACCGGGACAAAAGGAAGCTGATCACTGGAACGAGCCTTTGCAGGTTAAGGCGACATGAAGGAACAGGGGACTGGGTCTAGAGTGTAATCTCTGTCAGGCTTTGGAACGCCAGTCTGTCCACCTTTCAGATGCGGAATGTCACCACTTTCTGACAGCACCAGGAACTTGTATATGATATGAATAAGATATCTCTTTGTTCTTCGGGTCACTCGATAATCTTCCCATCATCAGCCACCTATCCACCTTTTGCCAAGAATCACGGAATCCCTTGTCTCGTTATAGCTGCTCTCTCTCTGGATAATTATTGTACAGAGAGCAGGCTCAAGTGAGGGACGTCCTATCTCTCAATCTATCTCAGTCTCCCGTCTGATCTCGGGGCCCTGCATCATTCCGTTTCATTAACGGGAGCTCGGTTTGTGATTTGACGCAAGGACACCTGCCGATGGGACGGCCCAATAGACAGATGTGATCAATTTAGAACAAGGCGAAACGTGTACCACCAGGTACCTCTCAGCGCACAAAACGCGCTTTTCGCGGTGTTCATCACATTCCGGAGCGGCTCCAGGCCACCTTAATCCCACACTCGTGTCATATATGGATTAATATGCTCGGATTTTTAATTACCAACAAATTCTATGGATCATTGTTGGGCCTGGGGTGCACCAACCTCGGGCAGCCGTGCGCCAAGATTATCCGGAACCGCGAGCGACTGGTCCATTTCGCCCACCAAGTGTCCTCCAAACGCCACGGCCCCATTGTTCGCACGGTAGTCTGAGATTCGCTGCTCCACTAGCGGCCGGAAGTGACGCATGAGACCTTGAATGGGCCATGCCGCAGCATCACCCAATGCGCAGATCGTGCGACCTTCGACTTGTTTTCTAAAAGGAGCGAATCGTCAGCGTCCATATGGGCTACGGCTATTAAAGTACAGACGTGAGTTCAAGAAGCATGTCGATTTCGCGGTGGTGGCCACGGCCTTCCACCATGCGGTTCATCATATTCATCATCCAAGTAGTGCCTTCCCGGCACGGGGTGCATTGTCCACAGGACTCGTGCTTGTAAAACTGCCTGGGTGTCACCAAAAAGACCCGACTAGGATAAGAAATGGGACAAACCTGGGCGAACCGAGCGATAGCCGCAATCATATCCGTACTCTTGTCCATGACGATGACGGCGCCAGTACCAAGGCCGGATTGGGCGTCTTTGAGAGAATCATAATCCATCCTGGCTCCCAAGTTAGATCATGGTCAGCGGTAGGTGATGATGGACTCACAGGACCTCCGCACACATATCAATCGGCAACACGGGAACTGAACACCCTCCTGGAATGATCCCAAGCAAGTTGTCCCACCCGCCCGTCACACCTCCACAGTGTTTCTCAACCAACTCCTTGAGAGGGATGCTCATTTCTTCCTCAACGACGCATGGGTTGTTCACATGTCCACTGATACAATATAGCTTCGTGCCTTGGTTCCGCGCCCGTCCGAAACTAGCAAACCAGCTCCCACCGCGTCTGCAGATCGTTGGGGCGACTGCCACGGTTTCCACATTGGCCACGGTAGTTGGGCATCCGAATAAGCCAACATCAGCAGGGAAAGGAGGTTTTAACCGTGGTTTTCCTTGTTTTCCTTCCAGACTTTCTATCAGAGCGGTTTCTTCGCCACAGATATAGGCCCCAGCTCCTCGATGGAGATAGACGTCAAATGAGTATCCGGAGCCGCAAGCGTCCTTGCCAATAAGACCTGCAGCATATGCTTCGTTAATGGCCTGCTGGACATGGGATGCTTCCTGGTAGAATTCGCCACGGATATATATATAGGCTGCAGTGGCGTTCATCCCGCGACCGGCGACAAGACAACCTTCAATGAGTTTATGGGGATCACCACGGAGAATTTCGCGGTCTTTGCACGTTCCAGGCTCTCCCTCATCGGCATTGATGACCAAATAGCGGGGCCTGTAAAGCGTTGGCACATTGGGGGAGCTTGCTACGTAAGTAAAGCTCACCGAGGGTCCTTCTCCCAGCCAGGTTTGTTCATGAAGCTCCATTTGAGACCACTGGGGAAACCGGCGCCACCACGCCCGCGCAGACCAGAATCTTTGATGTTCTGGATAATCCACGAATCTCCTTTGAGCAGAATGTCTTTTGTGCGGTGCCAGTCCCCACGAGACTTTTTTGTATAAGAACAAGTCTAACATAGAAGGCAGAAAAAACTCACTTGAGCACCCTTCAAACCATGGTCGTGTTTGCAAAAGACATTTGTGAAAATTCTGTCCTGATCTTTCAAGCCGCCATATCGGCGGACGGGGGGTCGGTGACGGTGGCGAATGAACGACCATGTCTGGGCTTGGATTTAAGTGGACGAGCGACCCCTAGGATTCGAGTGTCAGGTGAGTTTTAAAGAATGTAGAAAAACAAACATACGGGTAAGGGATAAGGAGGCCCTGAGCATTGTCGACGACGACGACGACGAGGCCTTGAGCATCTTGCTCGCTGTTGAGGATATCCATGAGCGACGGACCCATCCGGGTAAGCTATTGGTGATTATCTAAGCATTATGTCACGTGTTTTGGTCAACCAATGACAGCCTTGCGATTTTCCCCCACCAATTGCACGATTCTGTTGGTGGACTTGGAGTCTGGACCGTGTTTTAACCGACGTTATGCCGCCTGGAATGCTATTTCGTTCCCTCGAAAATTAAAAATATATATATCCACGAACGAATTCCCAAATCTTGCAGCTTCCGAGTCTTATCGTGTCCATCAGCCAATCATCAACTGACGGATCCAAACTAAACCCGCCATTGGTTTTTGTTTTGGAGCCCGTCCAGATGGGAATTGACTGGGACCAGAAAGGACTAGTGAGGCCTTGAGGCTCTCACTGATCGCCAGTGTCTAGAACATGGTACAAAATTACCTTGCATCTGTTCCCGCTCTTGAGCCTCTGAGCTCCAGTTTCAGGATGATACCAAGAATACACCCCGGTACGAGCTGAGAGCTACGGATCTCAAATTTATTGGGAGTTTCCGCATTATCGTGCGGCACAACTCCGACTCCACATTCGACGCAGCGGCAGTTGAGGAAGCAAAGCCCTGTGACCTTGGTGCTTCGGCAACCTCCGATTGGCGGCGCTCAGCGCTTGGGAGGTCTTATAAACGCACTCTCTGGCGACGCCCCTGTCGCCTTTCGACGATGTATAGCACAGGCGTCGGGAGTAATGATTCAGCGCAGAGCCTGCTGCTTGAACATGTGTTGATTTCAAAACATATTCTATGCAGAACTTGCACGCCAATTTCCCCACCCCGAGCGACAGACTGTCAGGCGTGTGTGGGCTTTACGGCAGGTAAAAGGCGTCGAAGTAATTACCCTATTTGAAGACATCACCATCTTTGATTTTGATGATATAAAGGTCCAGACCACCCGAAGGACTGGGTTCCGTGCGATTTAATTTTGAAGAACCCATCGAGAGCGGAAGGGGCCAGAACACCGGACCGATTGCGAGCTTGGTGTTTGGCGGACGTTTACGAACGGTGTATTGTTGTGTCAACGATCACCACAAGAATAGCACCGGCTTCCTTAAGAGGTCTTTCCATCTCAACAAAGATAACAACATGCTTTGACGAGGATCCAACGAGATTATCTGATTACATGGCTCAGGGAATGAGACCGATTGGTTTGTTTCAAAGCGCGTTTAGTCCGCCAGATGAACGCAGCTGGCGCCGTTCTTCAGCCAAAGATCGGATCTCTTTCACGTCAATAACCTTGAAGGGCCAGGTCAGCCAATTTCCACCACTCCGCCGGCTCGGGAGGTGCATGTCTTCGAGCAGTTCGTCTGTAACTTGAGGCCACCTGCGGGAGCAGCATTCACATCGAACGATAAGACAAACAAGAGCTCTTACGTCCAGAAAGCCAAATTACTGCTGTAGCTTTCGTTGGTCCAAAGCAGCATGTTAGGATACCGCTTTCGCAACCAAAGCGAGTTCCTTTCGGCGTGGTCGAGAGCTTCCTCGGGTGAAGACGGTAAGCGCATTCTGTCACCCAGAAAATAAGAGGATATCCAGTGTGCAACCACCTCGAATGTATAGCCATTGTTGGTTGAGAACTAGGTACCTATCAGTATCTTCTTGACGAGCATGTCTCGACTTACGATTCCCCCATTAATAACAAAATCCCGCCGACATATATTTTTCGCCGGAATGATGCCACGGTAGATAGAGGACGACTGTTCAGTCTGATCTGGGTGGCCGGGAGGTGGGTTTCGGAGGCTGGTGTAATTCCAAACGTCCGAAATCTCCCTTTCCAGCGGATGGCGATTGATCCCAAGATCCCTTGCGGTATCCGCTGTTGCAGTGATATAGTGAAAGAAGTCGCGATGTATCAATAGCAACACCCACCACTCATAATTTTATTCCACGATGACGTATAGCCAGTAGCAAATACCACAACATCAGCCGCGAGTGCCTCCCCATTGTCGAGAATCAATGATTTCCCGTCAGGGGTGAATCCCGCTGCGTGATGTGGTGCGATCAGGCCGATCTTGCCACTGTTGACGAGTGCGTGGAACCCGTTTGGACGGCCCGCTCCTTCATCATTGGTTCGGATTCCCCAAAATATGGGGTGAGCTCGGCGCAATGGTGAATCGGACGGGATGGAAGCCGTAGAGAACTTGTGCGTCCGTCACTTGAGCCATACACTCATGGGTATTTAAAATGACTTACCGCCGTTTGTTCGATTTGATTCCAGAAGAAGTGTACAATTTTTCCTCCAATCCATGTTTTGTGCAAGAAGCGCCTATTAGATCCAGCATTGGTATATCAAATTCTCAATTGGGATTGTATGTGTACTCAAGTCGGGTATGTAGCTCCGAGTGCGGTGAAAAAGCGCCTATAAATCTGCTGGGCTCGAGTACCAGAGCTTGTGTGGGTGCAATAAAACCTACCTCCTGTTCCTAAGGAAGGCCGGAAGTTGTATTGGTGTTGCTATAAAGGCGTCAGCTGTTTCGAAAACAACTTTCACCTCTTGGCCTTCGTTGGCAAGATATGCGGCAATGCTAAGGTACGATTCAACTCCTGAGTATTTGATTGAGCTCTCAGAGGCTTACTCTTGGGCTGACTTCCCACCACCCACGACGACAATCGAGCCACAAGGGGCGGCCTTATCGGATCGAGGTTGAACGGACGCCAGTATTTCATCCAGCCGAGCCCGGAATTCGCTGGAGTGTAGTACGAGCCCGTTAAAACGAGATTGTTCCTGAAGTAGCTGACTAGGTATATATGGTGTGCTGCAACCCTGGTTGGTAGAAATGGCAATATTAGCGACTAGCTGTCATGGAGCCTTGTGCTTGAAAATTGAGCTTCTTACACCGGTGCATAACACAATGCGATCAAATTCAAGGACTTCCGAAGTGTGGCAATCTCCCGGCTTTCTCTCGATGTGAATAGCCCATTTTCCACTGGCACTGCGCCGAATATCGAGGACTTCAGTGTTGAATTGAATCTTCCCTGCCAGATATTTTTCGGCGAATGTCTCCATGTAATTGCACATGTCATATCCTGACAGTCGATTTCCCATCTTTGATGGCGTGTGCTTCATTGACAACGATGAGAATTGAAATTCGCCCTGCACACTGTGACATCGTTCGCGTTAGCTGAGCAGGGAGAAAGGGCGGTACCTACTTATTCAGAGACAGGCCAGGATAGATACGCGATCTTGCCCAAATGCCTCCAGCGGACGAATCTCGGGTGATCACCTGGACATTGAATCCATCGCGTAGTAGAACTTGAGCAGTAATGAGTCCAGCAGCACCCGCGCCAACAATTCCAATTGATTCGGGAGGAGCAGCGGTATTGATTCCCTCCATAGTGGTGGCTGTATAGTCAATGCAGGAGGGGGGGATCTGAACCAAGCACCATATTTAAGGCGAGGAGTTCGATGGATTATTCATGATCCGAGGTCCCATTTCAAGTGCGGCCGGTAACGTTACAGGTACAGTGTAGTTCGGGTACTTGGGACAAACCTTTGTAGCTCATTCTGTTCCTGCTCAAATCCCCTCATATTTTACAATCAACTAGACATACATATATGCTAGCTGTGAGCCAAAACTTAGATTTAACGGTTGAATAGATCTTGTTGGGTGAACGTCGTTACATCTAAAATCAGCCATTTTTGTTCTGGACAACTTTCGCACACGCAACTGTTCATTAGAGACTCAGAAAAACATTGATCTGAGTAGACTACGTGAACATAAGGCATGTTAGCCTGATTTTCCCCACCCACATGGAAGGGAGAAAACCAAACCACAACGCCCTGGAGGTCAGAAAAGTTTCATGATGTCTAGGCGTGACATGTACACTCCCTATTTTGGCAAGTTTTGAGGGCACTGCCTCACTCCAATCCCCAAATCGGGTTCATACTGACACAGTCACAGGTGTCCCAAGTACCCGGAATTGTAACATTTTCACTCTTCTCAAAGATCTCCTTCGATACACTCATTGTCATTGGTATATTCATATAATTTTTATATGAATCATCTATTAAGATGTCTGAGGTTCGTTTTGTGTAAAAAGAATCCGACATTTCCCATTGATTCTCATGTTAATCAACAATTTCAATCTGGTGTCCCAAGTACCCGAACTACACTGTAGGGCCATCAGGAAAAAACAAAAGCCATAGCGGGGGGTAGCAATGGGAGCTATATAGGTCATATAGCTCCACATAGCTGGTATAGCATAGCTACCTCATGCTATGACGCTATGTGGTGCTACATAGCGCCCATAGCCACAGTTTTTTTCCTGATGCCGCCCAGCTTGCATATATTGGTCATTGGTCAAATAACATGAATCGGCGGGGGGCCATGGGACAGGCTACACGGGGAACGACCCGACAGGTGACTTGTCCCATTGTTACCCGACTGCCGCCACCCATTTCTCTTTGGTGGATGGATTTCGCCGGCCTGGCAGCAAGAGGGTTTTAGCGACGCCTAGACGTGATTTAGTGCCAGCGGTTTGGTATTGCAAATGGTAGACATCAGTTGTGCTTGGTCGGCTGGGCTACTACAGATGCCGTCAATATGAAAAGAAATTAAATTTGGTAAATTGATAAAGGCCTCACATAAATCCTTGGTCGGTACCTCCCAATCCTAGAGCGGGTGAGAGGGCTGTAGACGAGTAGCAGAATAAGATTACCCTTCTCCCGCATCAGATGTTTCTTTGTTACGATGGTATAGGTAAAGTAAAAAATCCTAGAGAAACAGCCGAACGAGTGGGAATAGAAGTCGAACTCGGAGCACAAATGCCTCGAACACTAAAAGCGTGCGTAGTAACAGAGCCCGGTCCTATTTGCCTTGCGGAGTCGATGCTTCAACCCACCTAGAATTAGAATAGGGCAAGCAAGGGAGAGACGCACAGGAATTGATAACTCTGCCACAGACTTTGGGGTACATGAGTAAAAGGTGGCTTCTTCTCCCTCACCGTCATCAGATTTCGTCACATTATAGAAGGGGTTCTGGGAACAGTTTTGGTCGCGTACGAACACACGGTGTTTGGGATCATATACATTCGAGCTGCCAACCCTCCTCGTTCTGGTGTCTTCAATATCTGTTCGAGAGTGCTCGAAAGCGGGATTGGACTGCCGTGGCTAGGGGATGTCAAATAAATTTTGAGCGCAGGGTGGTGACACACCCCTCGGACGAAAAATACGAAGGGCATAATCAAGGCTGCCGAATAGAGCGCATGTTTTTCGTCACAGCTCTGGCCGAAAAATCGGCCATCCTCCCTGTGTGTAAAAGCAGAAGCGTTATGGCACTTTGTATACGAGAGGTAAGTGTCAAACTTACGACAGTGTGATCCTCTGGATAGGCGACCGCCTTGAAAATCACACTGCGGGGCAGCGGCCATTCACCATGGTTAGGATAACGAGTAGTCAATAGAAACAAATCTGCACTGGTTGATATGCCCTTTTATGCTGCACACGGCGGATGTGCTGGGACGCGCTCCGGGCAGAATCACGCCAAGTACCGCGAACGCGTCAAATGGATTCAATGGAATCGTCGTGGTTGCTCTACATGCATGCCACACTTCCAATACTAATAGTAATACTATTGAAGTAGGGTGTGGTATAGTCACGTGATTGCATGGAGCTGGGCGGCGCGCTCTGCTCCAATATCCCCGCTCTGAGAATTATTACAGCTGCGGACAAAACCACGTTCGCAAAAAAAAAAAAACAGGCAGGTGGAGCATGATGTCATCAGCCCAAATTTAGAAGCCTGCTCCACTCCTTATGGTGGCCGCCCACCACCCACCCTCAAGACGCTTTGACATCATCTACTACTTATATAGTCAAGACTCGGATGTGCCGCCACTGTTGCTGCCAGTTGCCATCACTTCCACCCCACTTAGTTCCCTCCCGCCCACTTTCAAGTTCCAGTGGGATAAAACGACCTTGGGCAGGCATGGTGAGTTGAGAGAGTAGGGGGTCCCGGGTGAGGGCGGCACGGATGTGGTAGACGGGTAGTGGAGCAGGACTTCCAGGTTTGGGTAGATGATGTCATACCCCACCTGCCTGTTTTTTTTCTTTGCGAACGTGGTTTTGTCCGCAGCTATAAAGCCGAACGAACACACAAAGGAAGATATCGACATTTCAAAGATTATCCGGCTCCCCTCGAACTCGCATCCATCATAGTTGCGAAGGGAATGGCACCGATTAGTTTATTCCAAAACGCATCTAGCCCGTAAGTCTACGCTGCTCCTGCCGCTCCTCAGCCAAACCTCTTATCTCTTACACGTCAATGACCTTGAAGGGCCAGGTCAGCCAATTCCCGCCACTCCGACGGCTCCGGAGGTGCATGTCTTCGAGCATTTCGTCCGCAACTTGGGACCACCTGTGGAAGCAGCATAAGAACAAATCCATAATAAAAAGAGGAATCCTTGCGTCCAGAAAGTCAAGTCGGTACTATAGCTTTCATTGATCCAACGTAGCATGGTGGGGTAATGCAAAGTCTCGCCGACATATATTTTTCGCTGGAACGATGCCACGATAGATAGAAGGCAACTGATCAACTTGATCAGAATTTCTAGAAGGCGGGTTTCGGAGGGTGGCGTAATTCCAAACATCCGAGATCTCCCTCTCCAGCGGATGGCGATTGATCCCAAGCTTCTGAGCAGTGTCCGCTATCTCAACAATAAGGTGAAAGAAATTGCGATATCAGTACCAGCACTTGCCACTCATAACTTTACTCCACGATGACGCATAGCCGGTAGCAAATACCGCGACATCCGCCGCGAGTGTCTCTCCATTTTCAAGAACCAGGGATTTCCCGTCGGGGGTGAATCCCGCTGCACGATGAGGTGCTACTAGACCGATTTTGCCACGGTTGACAAGTGCGTGGAACCCATTTGGGCGACACACCCCCTCTTCACTGCCCCGGATTCCCCAGAATAAGGGGTAAGCTCGGCGCAAAGGTGAATTGGAAGGAACAGAAGCCGTAGAGAGCTTGTACGTTCATCATTCGTCGTAAACCAATGGATATTTAAAATGACTTACAGCAATCCGTGCAGATTGATTCCAGATAAAGTGTACAATCTTTCCCCCTATCCATGTTTTGTGCAAAAAACGCCTGTTCACTCCAGCGTTGGAACATAAAACTCCTGGGCGGGATTGTAAACGTACCTCAAGTCGGGTGTTTAGCTCCGAGTGTGGTGAAAGGACGCCAAGTAATCTGTTGGGGCATCAGTATCAAAGCTAATGCTAGTGCAATTAAACCTACCTGCTTTTCCTAATAAAGTCCGGGAGCTGTACTGGGGTTGCGATGAATGGATCAGCCGTTTCGAAAACAAGCTTCACTTCTCGACCTTTGTTGGCAAGACACGAAGCGATGCTAAGGTAATAAGTAGTACTTCAATTCGCGAATATTTGAGCTCCCGGCTAGCACTGCTTACTCTTGGGCTGATCTCCCACAGCCCACAACGACAACCGAGCCACGAGGGCCGGCAGCGTCATCGGATCGGGCTTGAACAGGCTTGAACGGATGCCAGTATTTCATCTAGCCGAGCCCTGAATTCGCTTGAGGGAATACAATCCCGCGAAAACGGGATTGCTCCTGAAGTAGCTGATCGGGTATTTTTGGTGTGCTGCAACCCTGGTCAACGGACTCAGTGGTATTAGCGAACCACCACCTACAGAGTCATCCGCCCGAAAATGAAACTTACACCAGTGCATAGAACGATGCGATCAAATTCAAGGACTTCAGACGCGCCCCCCCAGCTTCCCCTCGACGCGAACGGCCCATTTTGCACTGGCGTTGCGCCGGATATCAAGGACCTCAATGTTGAATTGAATCTTCCCCGCCAGATATTTTTCGGCAAAGGTTTCCATGTAATTGCACATTTCATCTCCTGAGACCCGGTTTCCTGTCCCCGACGACGTATATTCCATTGGCAATGATGAGAATTGAAATTCGCCCTGTACACTACTATGGTACGTTGGTAGATATTCGTGGAGATTCAGCAAGCGGCACTCACTTATTCAGAGATAGACCAGGATAGACACGCGACCTCGCCCAAATGCCTTCAGCGGATGAATCCCGTGTGACGACCTGGATATTGAATCCATCGCGCCGCAGAACTTGAGCAGTAATGAGTCCAGCAGAGCCTGCGCCGATAATTCCAATCGTTGAAGGAACGGTAGCGTCCACTTCTCCCATCCGGACCAAGCACCCAGGGGCCCTGTTATCGCATCCACGAAGGCGTGGCAACGTGACTCTCTGGCACTTTCAACTGTTTAATCGCTGGCGCTAGCGCCACTTCGACTTGGAACATGGAAGGGGGATACAACCAGATATAGTCTATATTTGGAGCACGATCCGAGTCCCGCCCGGCAATCTTGGCTCTCTGCCGAAACTAAAATGTACACTTCATGCTCATGTGTGACCTCGGTCAGAGTTAACTACAGCTATAATTCTGAGACTGTCCGCATCTCGTCAAAACTCGAAAAAAAATCCGGCATTTTACGGGCTGGCGCCCGACCCACGTCACTTGCGATGACGGTGGTGCGATGTGCCTCCTTATTCTCAAGGATGTCTTGATCGATCCAGTCCTCGCTGAGCGCCAATCACCTGGACAGTCGGTGCCAGGTGGCCAGTGTGCTTGCTGAAGTGCTGACACCTATGACCATCAGCACTTCGCACGATGCCACTGGGGGCCTGACAATGAGAATGACACCCAATTCAAAATTGCAACGGTCTGCTCTTTGATGCATTGCAGGATATGTCGGCGGTTTCCCATGCCATCTGGGTGAATGCAACTCCAGGGATTACTTATTTGCACTCCGAGTCCACGACTAAACTCTAGCTGCGCTGAATTTTGCTCACGCGAGTGAACAACTTAGTTAAGCAGCTGCTGAGGTTGTAGCCAACTTGATATTGATGGATAAACCAGCTTGTCGCAGGTGGCGGGGTCACAAGCACATGGGAGTTTAACGACATCTCGGAACGGTTTGATGATGTGGGTCCCGAATAACCCAAATGCATTGATTGATTGATTGACCATGGCCATGTAATCATCTAAGAACAGTCACAAAGAAAAGTGATGGCAATTTCCCCCTGGCCTTTATTTCGAAAGTGTCCTCGACAGGTTGCACATAGGCCGCCGATATCAAGGTGACATGCCTTCAATGTGAAAAGAAGTTAGGTCTGGTAAAATGGAAGGGTACTAAAATCCTCACGTAAATCCTTGGACGGCATTCCCCAACCTTGGAGTAGGATCTGTTAGGATAGGGTCGTAGGCGAGTAGCGGAATAAGATTACCCTTCTCCAGCATCGGATATTTCTTCGGTGCAGAGTCCGACATGGTTCAGATAGAGCAAGAAATCCTAGAGGAACAGCTGAATGAATATGGAGGAATGTAAATGAAACCCGAAGCAATACCTCAAACATGGACACCGCGCGTGGTAGTAGGGACCGGTCGTGTTCGCCTGCGTGGGTTAACGCTTCAACGCATCTGGTATAGGGTAAACAGGGAAGGGGGAACGGAGGAATCGCCAGGAAAATGCAGCAGAGGTAGTAGCAGAGCTTGCACCAGTAGTACGGACGCTAAGATTTGAAATAGTTGACGCGTTGGACGCACGTCTTGGGTGCGAGGGGGCTGCCTTGAAAGTACCAGAGCCATCCCTTGTGCCAGACACCGCTGACGTTGGAAACACTTGAGATCGGCCGTGCCACCGCAGGTGGGGGATGCGAAGAAGGTCTGGATGCTTCTGACGTGTGGGGGAAGGGGTTGGGGCGGTGGTGGTTGCTCGAGAGGCGGTAGAGAAATAACTCGGAGCAGAGCGAACCGAGGTGGCTGAGGACGATACAGTGTCGCGATGTGTGGGTGCTGTGCCACGCTTAGGGAGGTTGCGGCTGAGAACCCTGACACGTATAGAATGAAGGCTCATAGCATCGCTGTCGCCATCCTTGCCATTTGCTGCAATTCATCAAAGCCACTTTCTTGCCAGATACCAAGCGAGCGTTTGCCTATCCAATGTAGAAGGTCCATGCGGGATTGTTCAACCTGGACTCATATGTGATAGATGAGAGCCATGGGATATGAAGTATTCACACTTGATAAAGAATAGTAGCATCTCCCCCGTTCACCCCCCTGCCGACTGATTTCATGATCCACTCTACTCGTTCCCCATCTTCAAAATGGACCCCATCATCCTCCATAAGTTCGAGCCAACCCGGTTCATTGAAACACGCTTCTGATTGGTTGCAGAGAACATCCGAGTCGATAGTCCTGCTCGCGGCGAGAATCATTTCCCAGACAGTATCGGCCCAGGCATCGATGATGATGCCGTTCAGCTTGTTCATGGCGTGCTCGGCGGCGAATAGGAGCGCAAATGAGTACTTGGAAAATTCAAGGAAAGCGTGGAAGAGGCCATGCATCATCTCCTGAAGGCTTGGATTTCATCGTAGAGCGTTTGGAGGGAAAGGTAAGTGGCGGATCGCATGATGTGAAACGCAGTATCGCGGTCGTAGCTGTGGTGGGAGGGTACCGGTTATATGAAGCCAAGGGTAAAATGGAGTGATGCAGGGGTAAATGGGGAGATGGGAGCGTTAATGTCAATGGTTCCGAGGGAGATTGCTTTGATGATGAATTAGGCCATGAGATGAGGGCGGTGTGGAAATATGGAGAACGAGAAATGAGAAGAAAAGAGGCGGTGGTATTTTCATGATTGGTGGATGAGATCGATGAGAAGCCGGTAAGCGCAAGGCGAACGTCCGAGTAGAGACGAGAGCGCCACATGATGCATGAAGACGAGGTCCTTTCTGAGCTTGTCGATGGGCAACTCCTTGGCGTCGCCCCGGTCGCGAGACTCTGAGGAATCAAACAAAAATTCAAAAGCCTTTGGCCCGTATATAAATATTCGAATTCATTTGAGCAAAGGCCGGGTTAATAGAGGTGGATAAGCGCAGGAATGGGCCGGTGGATGGGGAAGGAGGCACGATATGGGGATGGGGTTCGCGATGTGGCGCACGGTAATCATGATGGTCCGTCGGGAGAGGGCAAAGGGGATGAAATCTGGTTTGGTCGGAAAGAAAAACAACGACTCTGGAAACTGGGTGGGTCCCGAGCGTAGACGATGGCTGAAAACAAAAGTCGGTCGTTAGCGTAGGTGGAATACGGATACACGTACCTTTGTGGCCCCAAACCTCTTCGGGAGGGAGCCATCAAGGGCAAAATTCAAGGCCGGACGCACGGCATGCAACACTATTCAAGTGTTCAACGTCCGCGAGGCGTTCATAGGTTGGGCCTCTGGGGTCCGGCCCGTCACCGGCCGTAGGGTCACCTCGATATCACTTTACATAACGTTCAATGGGCACTTTCAATCAATCATGATTTCGTTCGGATTTTATGTAGAAACAAAAGATTGTAGTAAAATAGATATAATACTTGGATATGGAGGGGGATCCTAGTGAATCATGTGAGCCTAAAATCGTGGAAGCAGCATTTGGACTTGCATAGCGGTGGGTGGCAATCAAGTTGGGGCGTGGGCGGGTCGACGTCACCTCAGGCACTTCCCTGTGCCCTCTCCCACTCCTGCTATTGCCTCCTCTGCTCTCTGCCGCTGCTCTTCCGCTCTCTCCTGTTGCACCTCCGCTCCCAACCAAAATTCCCCCAGCACCGCACCCCGCTCAACACCTAGACGCATTCCCTCCACCTTTTCCAGCTATAGATACATTAGTTTCTAGAATGCCAATGGAAATGAATAGGAACTGACTTCGGCCCCAAATTTTTCCCCATGAGTCGTAACAAGTGACTCCATCACTTTGATATCAATGGCAATCTTCCCTTGGATGTCGATGAGCACGTATCAGCTCATGTGCTTTGAAAGTTGCGGGACTGGGGGGGGAATGAGCCGCAGGGGCAGTGTCGGGATTCGTCAGCTATGTCTTCATCGTCGACGTGAAGGCTTCCTCCCATGATGGCGAATCCTGGACAGCTGAATGTATTTTGTACTTACTCGCAAGATACTTCATAACAACTGCAGCCAGGAAATAGCGGTTGCTACACAGCAACTGCTATTTTTTAGCAGCAGCCATCATGATTCATGAAATACCTTGCAAGCAAATACAAAATATGTTCATGGTACCTGTCTTTGATGGCACTGACCGCTCCCAAGATAACCAATATGTCAACAAGGGTTGGCTTCTCCGAGCGATTTGAGCACATACACAGATTTTCCGGTTTCATAGACCTTGACAAATTGGAGATTGTTGTGGGGGCTAACATCCTTGAAGTCGACCTCGGGCAATGCATCAAATTCAACCTGGACAGTTGCGTTATAATCCCCGAGGGCCTCTTCCTGCCTGGTATTAGTCTCGGTCTTGGCGTGGTTGGAATTGTTGGGCATGCGTTCTACCCGGAGGAAACCAAAGGGTTCCTTGTCCATGTAGATATCGAAAATCGCATATTCGTGGCATGCGCGACCAGGTTCTTTCGAACGTTGTGCTTTGTGGACATGCAATTGACGCACGAGGACACAAGTGTGAGTGAGTCCCGGGCCGCTGCTCCGCCTGTTTGCCAATCATATCCGTCAGGGCTCAAACCCACAAGGCTGGTCGATCAGTTTGAATACAAATTTTATTATTATTTCTGCACAACCAAGATTTGTCTAGGACAGATATACGAGGCGATAGCAGATGCGCGTGCCCGCGTGGGCGTCCAATTGGATGTTCAAAGCGACCCCAGTCAAACCATCATCTTGGAAAATATTGAACTGCCGCACAATACCTTATCACTTTCACTGACCGTTTTTAGGACCTTTAGATTAGAAATCACAGGAAATCAGGCAACCCTCGCCAAGCCCTCAGCACTGCTGGGGCCAGAAATCACTCTGACTCGACCAGTCATCGGCTAGGTGCGTCCTCGAGCATCTGGAAGCCTGGAAGTCTTGAAACAGTCAAGTAATCCCGCCGAACGCGATATAACGGTGTGGAGTTGGGCGGGGTAGGTATATTTATCATTCGGAACTGCCTTTCACCACCAAGAGGTGGGGGCCGGTGGTCGCACTGCCGCGGGTGGGACTTAGTGGAGGGGTTCACAAATACATCATACACCATATTCATAGAATCCAATTCTGCGTTCATTTATACATGCACGTCGATGTAGAGTACAAATACCGTATATATATATATGTATTGTATGGTTAGTGCCTTACTACCTCCTCGATCCCAGCGGATGGACCACATCCTGATCATCTTTCCATCAAACCCCAATTATGTCTAAATCATGGCGACATATGAAGCAAGACCCACGCACTGAGGATAGCTCCGATCTTGTGCTTGCTTCATCAGCCAGCTTGTACCTACTACCCACCCCATGAACTCAAAACGTAAGGCCTAGTAGGTTTGCAACCATTGCGGCACGAATTGGTCTAAACGTCCAGCTGATGCCGCTGTAACAATACAGTAATATACCCACCTGATGGGTAGATCCACGATGATCTGGTTTGATGTTCGAGTAGTATTGGGTATTATTGCTACACAGTTCCAGGAAGGAGAGCGTAACTTATCACAAAGCTATCTGTGACTCTAAGAGATGTCGTCGATCTTTGAAGCACGATCCGATTCAGAGTCCCGCGGATAATTGGCTCGCTGCCGAAACTAAAATGTGCACTCCAGCCCATGCGCTGCCTCGGTCAGAGTTAACTACGGCTACTATAACTCTGAAACTGTCCGCATCTTGAAAAAAAAAAGTGCAGCATTTTACGGGCTGGCGCCCAACCCACGTCGGCTGCGATGACGGCGGCGTGATGCACGCCCCCTTATTCTCAAGAACGTCTTGATCGATCCAGTCCTCGCTGAGCGCCAATCACCCGGCCAATCGGTGCCAGGTGGTGTGCAGTGCTTGCTGAAGTGCTGATACCTATGACCACCAGCACTTCGCACGATGCCACTTGGGGCCTGACAGTAAGAATGACTTGATTAAAATTTCAACGGGATGCTCTTTGATGTATTGCGACATATGTCGGCGGTTTTCCATGCCATCTTGGTGGGGAGAGGACGACCCTGGGGCTTACCTAAACACCAGTTGCGCTATATTTTACGGTGGGGTTGTAGCCAACCCGATATTGGTCACGGTACAGCTTGTCGCAAGTGGCGGGGTCATAAGCACATGGGAGTCTACACTGCGGGCAGCCACCGGTGTGTCCGTAGGAAACATCAGGTGGGAAACATGTTTAGTCATTTCTCATTGGTGTTTTCCCAAGAAACATGAAAAGTATTTCTTATACAAACACTGAAAAAAAAACACAAAATGTGTTTGTTCCAGAAACACTACCTATTTCTCGCGATCTGATTGGCCAATCATTGGTGTTTCTTGAGGTGTTACTGGGGTAAACAGTTTAGGTGTTTTTTTTTGGTATTTTTGCAAAAAATACTTATTATGTTTCTCTGGGAAACACTACTGGGAAATGACCAAACATGTTTCCCACCTGGTGTTTCCTGGTGTTTCCCACATAAATACCAGCGGCTGCCTGTAGTGCTAGCGACATCTCGGAACGGTTTGACGCTGTGGCTCCCAAATAGCTCAAATACATTGATTGATTCATTGATATCTAAGAACTGTCACGAAAGGTGGTGGCAATTTCCCCCTGGACTTTATCTCGAAAGTGTCCTCGACAGGTTGTAGGCCGCCGATATCAAGGTGACATGCCTTCGATACGAAAAGTTAGGTCTGGTAAAATAAAAGGGTAAAATCCTCACGTAAATCCTTGGACGGCATTCCCCAACCTTGTGGGATCTAGTTAGCGATAGGGTCGTAGGCGAGGAGCGGAATGAGATTACCCTTCTCCAGCATCAGATATTTCCTCGGTGCAAAGCCCGACATGGTTCAGATAGAGCAAGAAATCCTGGGGGAGCAACCGAATGAATATGCGTAAATATAAGTCAAACCTGAAGCAATACCTCAAACATAGATACCGCGCGTGGTAACAGGGACCGGTCGTGTTCGCCTGCGCGGGTTAATGCTTCGACGCACCTGGAATAGGGGAAGCAGGGGAGGGGGAACAGGGGAATCCCTAACTTACCACAAGGTACATAAACAAAAGGTGCCTTCTTCTCCCCCGACACCATCATCGGATTTCGTTACATCATAGCGGAATACAAGGTTCTAGGAGCAAATGTCGTCGCGAATAGACATGTGGCATATGAGATCACGTACGTTCGAGGTCAACCCTCCTCGTTCTGGTGTCTTCATTATCTGCTTGAGAGTGCTCACAAACCGGGGATCGGACTGCCAGAGGGTATCAAATAAATGCTGAGTGCAGTATGATGACATACCCCTTGGATGAAGAATACGAGGGGCATGATCAAGACTGCTGAATCGAGCACGTCCGTTTCGTCGTAACTTTGGCCGAAATATTTGCCATCTTTATTCCATGCTTTGTGCATGATATCCTCGTAAATGGTGTCGCGTGCCTCAAGCCAGGCGTTCCGATTTGGGCAAGGAAGAGAGCGTTTGTCGGCCAGCCGGAGGCCTGGGGTACGTTAGTATGCACTACAGACGATATTGGCGATGAATACCCCGGTCAATCGCAACCCTAAGGTGCTGAATTAGATAACCTGGGCTAAAAATCACTTGTTTCGCGACTCACCAAAGCATAATCTAGATCAGAGCGGGAATTTCAGTCTCATCCATGACGATGGAGAGTGCGCGTTCACCTTGGAATACTGTATACGGATAGATCGTAAGAATATTCTGGCCTGGAGTGGATGCACCCACCGTGAAATGTCGTTTCTTATTTCGGACTTCCCTGTATTGGTGCTGATGCATCACATCCCGACGGCATGTAGAGACAAGAACTGACCAGATCGACCTAGAAGATATGAGAGGGGAGAGTACATTAGAAATACAGACGTACAAATCGGGTTCTTTGTAATTTTTGACGACGACTGGGCGGCCATGTTAGTTTATTTGAGGGTGGACACATAGGATGGAACGTACAGTCAACTCTGGGATATTTTGGAAGAGTGTGAAAAACCGAATAAGATAATGAGACTTACAGTTCACGAACGAGCACCCTAGGGTGAGAGGTGAGATACAGAGCCCCAGGATTACATTTGTCAAGTAGTAGCATACCAGTCATCATACGCCTAAATACGTCAATATCTTCATTCATGCACCCGGTGCGATCAGGCCACTTACCAGCGGTTTTCCAAACTAGAAGGTTTATATATCAATAGGCCGTCCGAGTTGGTATACGGCTTACCTTCTGGCCAAGGTAGATACAATCCATTCTAAGGTTACAATGAGCATCATTAAAGCCGATCTAGGAAGTTCAATTATAAGATTATGTTTAGGAAGGATGATATAGATTTCGTACAAAATCTAGACTGTGCGGCGACGCACAATTCGCCGTAGATGTCCTAAGGTAGAACCAAAATGTTATGTCTCTAGGCTCCGGTGTACCGGGTGGCGTACCAGTTGAATATGGTCAGCTGCCCCGTTACCAATCCTCACGGGCTTGGATCCTTTATGCCCGTCCAGATGATGCAGCTCGACTTCTTCGAGGTCCTTTCCCCCTTGATAGCAATGATAAATATGGGTGGCGAGGCAGAATATATGGTATATACCGTGAATCGTATACATGATTTGGATGCTCCCATCGGGGTTTTTGTCCCTCAAACGGTCAAAGATGAATTCCATATATGCTGGTGAGAGATGGTTAATGGGCCTGGCATTGGGCGCGGTACCTACAATTCGCCTCTTGGGTAAACCCAAGTCTGATGAGAGCGTAAAGAGTAAAAGAGGAGTCCCGGATCCACGAAGCGCTGGGGCTGGCGTTAACGGCACATAAACCCCATGTAAATCGAGAGTACAAACCGATAATCCCTGCAAACTACGATGGGCAGCTGCATCGACGGACAGACGTGAACTCTTACCAGTTTCTCGTCCCACCGATATACTCGGGAAGACTGAATGTCGGACTCGCAACAACGGCCCCTGGTTGGGGCGGTTGGTGGAAAGTAATCCCGTGACCAGAACCACCTACCTGTGGGCTCAAAAATGAGTAATTTGAGTGCCAATGCACTGCGATGAACGGCTTCTTTCCAGGAACCTGTATAAGTGGACTTCCGGATCCATTCGTACCAATACGTATTTGTTGACTTGGGTTTGAGAATGAGTAATCGGGAGATGGTTATTGATTATCTGAGACGCTTACGTTAAGCAAAGATTGTAGTAATTCCTATGGACAAGTCAGCTAGGCAGCGTCTAGCCTAGGGAAACACGACATGCCTTGTTGAGAATTGGGTCGTCGGGGGCCCTTTGGTTTGCGCTCCTGGTGGGGGTAGTAGCTGACGTAGCTGCGCTCTGGTGCTTGGATGCAGGTGGGGTGCGGAGGACAAATGTGACACATTGCCCTTCGACAAGCTCCAGCAGTGTTTGAATGCCCATTCCCTTGTGCCCCTTGTTTGACAAGTCAAGTAAGGAGAATTCCATATCAGGTGCTGTCGCGGAGTCCTGAAACAAACACCCAAAGTGAATAGTTGGACCAAAGGTTTTATGACGGGGTGCTGACCAGGGTGCTCTCGCAAGCATACCGAAGGTCCAGGCTCAAATCCGCAGATTCAAACAGAACCTTTTCCCGTGGGACAGTTGAAGAGTCATCGTTCACGATCGAGGTTTTGTGGGACGATCTAGCATAATTAAAAGCTGGAGCACATTGGACGAGCAGTGGCATAGCCCCCCGGACGACTTCGATCCGCCTTATGAGCCAAGGGAGCAGCGGCTTGTATGAGGTCCGAATGCGGGGGCCAGCTTCGTATTGGCGGGGGAGATAATCTATCAGCGTAGATGTGAGGTTCAGAAAAATATGACAGGATTTGGCGAATACCTGTAACACTGGCAACCCCATCCTCATTCATAAATTTGGTTTGGAGGACCTAAGAAGTTTGAGGAAACCCCTCCCCATGAAATAACTGAGGCCGTACATTGGAACTTGGAAGGTAATTCTGTTTGGTGGAGAAGGGCACGGTTGGAGTGATGGAGAAATGCCCCCCCTTGTCTTTATCGAGTATACGGGCAAACACAGATGGTGAATCAAAGTTGGGTACGCAGTAACTCTCAACTATGAAACGTCAAATGCTGTCTGCGATCTAGTGGAGGGCACACATACTTGATCCATCGAGGCTGACCAGCGCTGCAGTCCTCAGATTCCCGATCCTGGCTCAGGGGTTGTGAATATCCAACGAACTCGAAATCAGGTCGACCTCACAAGCCGTGATCAGCAATCGGAATATAATCTCTATCTTTCTGGGGGTGGCGGATGTTCATGGTAGCTCTGAAGTTGGATATGATCACCCTTGGTTTTAAAATCGATGGCCCGCGTTGCGGCGTTGGGCTGACTCCTTTAATGTTGCGTCACATGCTTGTACGTACTTTCATCAAGCTCATCAAACCCCAGGTAATTAGTGGTGGGGTAGATTACAATGGATCCGCCGGTGCATGCCATGTCCGAGGCGTCTACTAATACTAAGAACCAATTCTAGTAACGGCCCGAGCAAATACCTTGGAAAAACATTAGCATTACACATTGTGAAGTGGCTTGGATATAAACGTTTGAATACTCACAATACAATCAGGACCTCCGCCGTGTTTGTCAGGCAATTCAAAACTCCACATTGAAACCGCCGAGGATGGCCAGGACGGCTGATAAGACCAAGAGCAGTTGGCCAAGGCGCTTTCAAAATACACAGAAGCAAACAAACCGGCCCTTTCCCAGTTTGGCTGGGCGCTGCTTCAATGGGATGACCTGATCGGCCTTGCCCCGACAAACCAAGCAGCCTTCTCTTTGGCATGTCTCACGCACAGCTGCCTACCTCCCCCCTCACCGGTGCACCGCGCACATTATTACCCTCCCCCTTACTCTCCCATGCCTGTCGTTCCACCTCAAACACACGCTGGAGCGGGGGTGGGGTTGTGGAGGTAGACACCAGGGCGCCAAGAGATGTTGTGAATTTGTGAGTGGGACTTGGTCTCGCATCCTGGGTTTTAGTTGATAGATGTCTAGGATCTCGCTGTTGGGTCTTGCTCAAGATAAGGCTAACCATACATTGGCAGCGACATGCAAATCAGTTACGCTACGAGCGCGTGAGTGTCTTCGTTCTCGCGAAATCACTAGTTGTATTCATGTGAGCTTTAGAAACTAGACAAATTTAGGTGCTATCCGATCCTGGAGTCTTCAGCGCAGAGAACCCTAGCAAATCCATCCCAAGCGTGCTCTCCTGGCAACTACAGGCCTGGCACGATAAGCAAGACCCCGCCGTGCCGAACGCCTGGAAGATCCTATTCACATTCCCTGATGATGAGTTCCTCGACACGGATGTCCAGAATGCATCGTACACCACAGCCATGAAGCCCAGAGCGGTCCCGCTCTTCTGGAACAATGTCGTTTGCATGAAGCACCTCCTCATCCGGGACATGGCACAGGTCCCTGAGGAGGACGTCTATACTCACTCGAACATCCACGACGACGGAACGTTCATGTACCGGCTGGTGATGGTAGAAAATAGGTGACGGAGCATGTCAGGCACGATGTCAGGAGCTCATTCTAATGTCTGGCGGTGCAGTGCAACCCTCAAATATCAACTTAACCTACCAGTCGAGTTGTGGATACCACCTGTGTTTGTATTCGCTTCCCTTCCGCGGTTCATGCAGCCCTCGACGAGCTAACTGCTCCTTCCCGTTACTTCTCAACTTGGCGGATCAGTTTCTTACAGATGGGGCCTAGTGAAATGCAACAGGCGTCTTTAAAGACGACCTGACTGGTCAACGTTGGGAATAGTAATGGCCATCAACGCTTATGCGAGGCCGTAGGTGCTAGTTGGCGGGGAGATCGATCCTTATCACGGCAGACGGCATGTCGGGAAATTGAAAAAGGAATTTTGTAGATGGAGAGCTGTCCATAGGAAGCTGATATGCCCAGTTGTATTTGTGCTAATCGCAGAAACCAGACAAGTCATCGAGTGTTTGCTACATATCTGGTTCGCCATGTCCGGGGTTTCTACTACATGTGTAGTACAAAGAACCAATTCTAATGGCCCGAGCAATACCCTTGAAAAACATTAGCATCACGCACTGTAAAGTTGCTTGGATATAAACGTTTGCATAATACAAAGGATGGCTTCTAAGACCCAAGCTAGCGACCAAGGGGGCCTAGCTTTCAAAATATACAGAAGCAAATACACAAGACCGGCCCTTTTCCGGTCACTTGGCAGTTTTGAGTTTCCGCCCTGAACTTTAAATCAAATTTGGAAGGGCTCTTATTTGGCCGTGTTGCTTCGGGATCTTGCGTTGATTCCCGCCCGAACATGGTTCGACACATCGCCCACTCACCGCCTTAAATTTTCAATGTGTACACCCTACGATAACCGGAGGCAACAGATCCATTCCCTAGCACCCAGCACTCACAATACACCACAGCCAGTCTGACTACCTGCGAGCACATTACGCAGGCCTTGTTTCCCCCTTATATCATGTATGATCATTCTTTCCCCGTCCCGCGCTCTTCACTTCAAGGCCTTCATCTTGCCCTCACCATCCTCGCCCCGCCCTCGCTACCTTTGCCTTGCTCTGGCTGCTTTATTTCGCCCCTATTTACTAGTTGTCACTACTCTCATGAGCCTTGGGGGAGACTCGACCGTGTATTATTAGTAACACAATGACTACTACCCGTGAATCCATGCCATTTTTTGCGCCCAAAGACCCTCATGCCACCACGGGTAACTTCCCAACTTTGATCTTTCACTACCAACTTGAATTGCTGGCGCCCAACATTCAACACGTACAAATTATTTCCGCATTTGGTTTTAAACAACTGTCACTTGGCTAGGCGCCGCTTCAGTGAGTGTTTCGCTTCCTTATATATAGTGCCTCTGAAAACCAGGCTGCACACAGCTGCAGGTGTGCTCCCACCGTTTGGCATTTGCGGAGGGCATGATTCTATCATTCGGGCTCGGGAAATACATTTTCGGCATGTCAAAGGGTTCTTGATCCCAAAATCGGCCAATGTTTGACAGGGTTCGACCCAATCTATCCTCTGGCGCTTCATGTCAAGCACAAGTCTGCCATGACAATATCTCTAGCCATGTCCCTCCGCCAGATTGTTCGGCTCTTTGGTTGGATTCTCAACTGCCTCTCAGCCCGAATAAGAGCAACTGTTGTTTTCCCACTGAGGCTTCTTTGGTGTCGTTTATCGACGTCATATTCCCAGCGTTCGGGGCGCCAATTCCGAAAACCTCAAAATATCCCCCCAGATTGTCAAGGTCCGAAATACGAAGGTGATCGTGCGCGTGATCGCACACCACCGACTATTTCAACATCTGACTGGAGCGTGGCAAACGCCTCTATACCACCAATTTCAACTCAGGGTCTGGGGCAACTACACACTCAGGCTGAACTTACAGCAACCCCATTGTCCCCAATCACTGGGCGTCGAATATATCCTAATGTGCGTCTTGACCTTCTCTGGTTCGTTAGGGTCGTTGATCCAAGTGACCAGGTTGGTTTATATCGATGCACGCCCTTGGCGCTTCATGAAAATGCCAACCGGACGACATTGTACGTGCTCCCACATGGTTGTTTAAATATCGAATACCATGACTTTTTTCTCCCCTTGACTAGAGATCAACTGCCGGAAATATCAGAAATACCCGCTTGTACTACTCATTTTATGTTTGTTGCGCTGTCCTTGAACCGAGTGATATAAGCTACAATGAATATTTCTAGATCACAATCCCCACCCGACTGGCAACTTTTTATTCATCCAAATGGAATGCGCTACTTTTGGAACCCAGGAAAGGTCGGGGGTCTAGACCAATTCTCGATTTTCTAATTCTCAGTAAAAACAGAGTGTGCTCACAGAGGCCGATCTCTTCGACAACAGGAAGCTTACTCACATCAATGCGGCGATCGCTAAACTCGAACGGCGTATTCGTGGAAACAGTGCCGGCGAGCCCCAATTCAACATCCCCTCCAAACGACATCTCGTGCTTGATTTGGGTCGCGAGGTCGATGGAAAGGTTCAATGCGGGTACTACTATGCTGCGCCAGACTTGCAATGCTTATTCTGGCTGGAAACATTCCCTCATCAAGATGTGCAACATTTTTTGTTAAAAACTCCTGGTGTAAGGAACATGTCGCACATTAGTGGGTGTCTTCTTTGATGAGCCTCATGTTTTTTCGTCTAATTTCTAGGATACATGTTTGAATCCCATTATTGGTAAAGTTTTACCTTCGTGGGCATTTATGGAGCTGACCATCTTCAGGGAGCATTTCCGCCTTTTCCCTCACGTCCAAAATATCCCAGAGGGCGTCATCGTCAACGCAAAGAACATGCTTCTCTATGATAATTTTAGTGATTATTGCGTCACTCCCAAAAAGTGGCAATATTTAACTTGCTCTTCTGCCGGTATAGGTGGAACCACCGACAGCTTATCAACCGCTGTATTTGAACCAGAAGAGTCAAGGGTATTGATCAATCTCTTGAATGAAGTTCAATGTTGGTTTTCGTGCTTTCCCACTGCCTTGGTGGCCTAATGGGACCGGCTTCAACAGCATCTATCCAGCCAAACCAAAGCTCCCCCCACGCCGTGTCCATAATCGGTTAGTATTGTGTCAATACTGCCTATACTAGTGATTGCTAAGTGGAGGTGTCTTGCCAGGGTGGATCATGTCAATTTTTGGTGCGCAGGCACCCCATCTTTCCTGCGAATAGCGCTAACGAATCATCGTACACCAAGCTCTCCACAAATTCAAAAACTTTCATGGTCAAGTCAATGCCCGCTATTCTCGCGATCAATCTGTTTATCAGGTTATCAAACCAAACCAAACCGCTTTGTTCTTTTTCCTTTCTTTGATTCTTTTCCGATCCCCGGAGACTCACTTACAAAGCCTTGATACCCTTGTGCTTGATGGGTGGATCTTCCTTGCTGCTTGGAAGAGATTTGTTAGAGAGCTACATTTGGAATGGCGAGATCTTACCATAATTGTGAATTTCTTCCCCCTTCCTCATTCCAGAGTAACGAAATGAGGAATTCCTCAGGCAACCGTGCTCCTAGCCACAAATGTCGGCTTCCTCGCGATCCCAGGCGTTGGCACCAACACCCCGGGCCCCAGAGAACATTGGCCCAGCTCCTTAGTTACCTATCCATATTATCCAGCGTGAGCAGCATTATTGTCGGGCAGCTTCTAGCGAGGTACAACAGGATAAAGGGCTGGGAAACCGTAAATGACAAGGTCAGCCCAATAGCACATGGTCTGGTCATTACGACTATAATAAGTGGGTGTGCTATTCTAGGTGCTTTCTAATCAAACATACCTGACGGTGTTCGGTCCGGCGAAACTTGCTGTTGTCTATAGTCTCCCGTATGCACTGCTCAGCTGGAGGTACGATTGTTCTGCTACTAGCGACCCCGACCCCCCGTAACATAATGGGTAGCATGATTGCATTTCTTGCAGCTTTCTTTGCACTGTGTTTTCAAAATGCGGGCGACGTTGCTCGGCTGCTGATAGGTATCAGCGCAGCACTTATGTTGGTAATCATCCTTTGGTGGATCGCGCGTGCGGGTGGGAGTGATGCTTACCGCGATTCTTGGAACCGGCTTCTGTAATATTGCCATGCGGCTCGACATTGTGGCTGGTCGGACTTGGCATAAGGTGCCGAGTTGATTCTCCCAAAGTTTCCTCGAGGTGGCGTCCAGTAAATTTGGGGATGGCCGTGTATCGTTCAAATGAAATTAAATTATCTCGGGACAATGTCAGCTAGTAAACTCTGCTGTTTATTATTTAATTATTTTGGCCGTCCTACCCTCCCGCCAATCCCTAAACTTTTGGAGCACAGCTGGCGTTATTTGCTTTTGAATCGACCCCGCGGACCTCATGAAAGCTTCTTGCGGAACCTGTTGATTGAGCGTGACCCACATTCCCGAGCGCTGTGACTGCAGAACTTACGAATGGTGCATTCATATCCTGTTGCATTGTGAGGATGGCAGCCTCTTGGCACATCGCCGTAATCTCGGCCCCGGAAAACCCATCAGTCTTGGATACTCATCAGTTTGGGGTTGATGCATGAATAAGTTTCTTTTACCGCATGAGCGATTGTTGTAATGTCAATGTCAGGCGCCACAGTCATGCTTCGCATCCGAATCCTGAGGATCTCCTCCCTACCCTTGAGATCTGGTGGGCCCACGTAAAGAATCCTATCGAGTCTTCCAGGTCGCATGAGGGCGGAATCCTGACAGAGTATAAACGTGGATGCGCCCAAAATAAAACAAAAAATATACTATCGCATCCGGTCTATTTGTTGCTGCAACCACCGTAACTCCTATGAGCTCTTGGACGCCATCCATCTCATTGAGAAGGCTCGTTAAAACACCTTCATGGGAGGAAGCCGTGTCGCCACCGGAGGAAGCTCGGGACGTTGCCAAAGCATCAATTTCATCCTTGGCACGTTCAAGTAGCGGAAAATGCTGAAACAAAGGTAGACGCACAAAAAAGATAATAGATGGTGATGCGGCGCGGGCTTTTCTGAAGATTTCGCGGACGGCGCGCTCTGATTCGCCAACGAATTTATTTAGTAGCTACTCGTTTAAGGCGATGGTCAATAGTGCACAACTAATAACAGGAACTGACCTCGGGACCTTTTACCGCCACGAAATTAACGCCACTTTCGCATGCACATGCCCTGGCCAATACCGTTTTACTGCAACCGGGCGGACCGTATAATAATATGCCTTTGGGCGGCTTGACGCCGAGTCGTCGGAACGACTGAGGATGCAATAAGGGCCATTCAACCGTTTCACGTAACTTCTGGATAACATCAGCTTGGCCGCCGATGTCAGCATAGCGGATGGGCGGGGAATCAAGGAATAAGGAACGCATTGCCGATGGTCGCACTAATGGAATGGATTGCTCAAGGTCAGAAAGGGTTATCATCAGGTCAGGTTTCGGAGCAGCGGCGGTGGAGATGCCGGCATTGTTGGCTAGCCACCTCTTAATCGATATTGTTCCGGCTTCCCGTACCACGGCGCTCAAGTCAGCCCCGACATAACCGTGGGCGCGCGATGCTAGGCCACGCAGCTCTTCCCGTCCAAGATTGTGGGGCGTCTTTGATAGGAGCACTTCGAGGATAGATAATCGAGCTTCAGCATCCGGGATTCCTTTTTGGCATTTAATAAGTAGATGGATCATAAGACGGTAAACTGGTGCCGACCTATCTCAATTTCTCTGTCAAATCTTCCCGGGCGGCGCAGAGCTGGATCAATTGCATTGGGCCGGTTGGTAGTAGCGATCACAACAACTCTGCTGGCCTCTTCTAAAGAATCCTCCATTCCGTCCATTATCGTCAACAGGGTCGCAACCACACGTTTCTCTACTTCTCCGCCCGCGCTATCTTCTCGCCTGGGAACCAATGCATCCACCTCGTCAAGAACCACGATGCAGGGGCTCTTCTCTTTGGCTTCACGAAATACATCACGGATTTTTGACTCCGTTTCCCCGTGATAGGCAGAAGAAAGCTCAGGCCCATTAATCACGAGAACGGAAGAATTCGTTGACGAGGCTATAGCGCGTGCCAAATGCGTTTTTCCGGTCCCTGGTGGCCCATGAAGAAGTATTCCTCGAGGCGGTTTCAATCCTGGTGTGAGTTAGTATCAAGGGCCGAGTTCGATGGACATGGGGGGGAATAAATAGTATGTCGAACGTACCAAAGTATCGGAAGAGTTCTGGTCGAGTTAGTGGGATTTCCAGGAGGTCCCGAATCTCCTGGATCTGCTTCTCCAGCCCACCAACAGATGCATATGCTTCGTTGACATGACTGTGCACTAAAATCTCAACTTCAGGCTATATCGACACATGCCGCATCATGAGGTCAGAAATCGAAGGTGCCACACAGATGCAATCACCTTGCGAGATGACTTGTCCTCTTTTTTTACCTCACTTCCAATGATTGAAACTGTACATTCCCAACCGGCGACCCAAAGCTGAGGGATTGGTTTGTGTAGGGTGAGAGAACTAGCTTTTTGGGCAAGGACATCGGAAGGGTCGTGGGTGGCGTTTTGAAGGGGAGCGACTGTCACAACAGAAAACCGTCGTTTCCGGCCCTCATATAGTACCTCCAAAATTTGGTGAGAAGTAAAATATTTGAGACTAACTGGCGGGCGTAAGGTGGAAAGACAAGGGCGTGGCGCAAGAAAAACAAACCAAGTGATTCGCGAAGCAGAAGCGGAATCCAGTCGCCGTCCTCCTTCTCAAGGGCGGTCTTTGTCGAAGTTGCCAGCGAGTCACGATGTGTGGTGGTAGCATTAATTTCCTGAAGCTGTATGACGCCAGCTTCTGGGATCTCCCGTAATGATGGGACACCAGGTGGTGACTTGGAGCACGCTAGTCCAGACAAGGGAAAAATGTGTACCTTTTGACCGGCCTCAAGGCGAGCCGTCAAAAGGATAGATGCTGGCACCGAAACAGCTGGATAAAGATGGGTCAAACTAAACAAAACAAAATGACATGTGGTTTTCTTTAACTCACTGTCCTGAGATATCTCCAGCGATGGCCACACAATACCCACCGCGAATTCCTATAGGAGAATAGCTATCAAATAATGTTTGAAACAAATATGTTGGCGGCTTAATCAGACCTTCCATGACCCAGCGTTATCTTCCCTTGATAGGGCGATAACATCTCCGGTGCACAATTTGGTGGCCTTTAGGAAGTCAGCACTGAAGATAACGCGCCGAGCGGCACGCGGAATAGTTTCAGCGTTATCGCATTTCTCCACGATGAATTTCCGTGATGTGATTGAAGCCATGCTAGGGGCTACTTTCACAAGGTCTATAGTTATTGTAGGATTTATATTGCTACTAGTCTCGAGTGGGAGACGTAGGCGGTGCCCTTGTGTGGTGCAATCTAAACATCACAGTCAAATCTGGGATGGCCACGAACCTGAGCCAAACCCACAATTATGTGAGAAAAACCACGGGCACAAAATAAATGTGAGCGCAATGGCTCCTCTGCCTTTACAATACGCGATGCTTCCTAGACGGAGGAGAAAGCTATGACGGGCTGATTTAAATCGAGGATTTCGAGGATCGCTATATTTATGTTTCAGACTCCGGTGACTCCGCTTCAACCCAGTTGCTCACGTAACCTTGGTACAATCACCCAACGGCAATGAAGCTTTGGCCCCGGACCAGCTGTTGTATTCTACTCCTCATTATTCCTTGCCTCGGGCGCACGCAAAGGAGGAATTCGACGAAGAGGTCCTGATAAGACCCCTACGCGATGGAAGGGTTGCATCCAGATTTTCGTTTAGAACAACGCTGAAGGGCGTGGCACCAAGAAATCCCAGCAGCCTTGGTGCTGACGACGAGGGTAGGTTCCTAGTCTCTCTCAGCCTCACTTCACTCATGTTATGATTAGCGCAGCACTATACAGTCTTTCCATGGCACTTGGCCAGATCCTCCGGGAGTATGCTGTGACAGAACTCCACCTCACACTCAACGCAGGAAACTGGAATTATGAACGCTGGGGATACCCAGATGAAGCAGGTGTTGGCTCTGGTGCAGAGCTGTGGGCTTGGATGGGTGATGGTGCTTACATGAGGTATGCTCTCCTGTGAACGCCTCGTACATCGACTTCAACAGCCCTCTAGCATAGATGAGCGCTGGAAAGGCCTTCGGAATGCATTGGCGGGTCTCTTTTGTGCTTCACTGGGCTCAATGGACGAGTTGCGCACAACCTCGCCCTCCCTATCATTCCAGCCCGAAGGGATGCTACCCGACTGGGGGTTGCCCCACCAGATCCGCCATGCCTCCCTCGCCTCTGAACACGTTTGCACGGAGAATTTGACACCCTTCCTCAAGCTCCTACCATGCAAGTCACTGTCTGGTATTGCTCACCTTTTAAACCCACACCGTTTGTTCGATGCCGATTGGCACGGCATGGGACTCCACGTCCAATGGCATGCAAAAGAAGGCGTCCAAGTCCGCCTGACCTTCCAATCAGTCTCCGACCCCCAACGCATTTCTTCACAACAAACCAGAGGTTAAAGCCCTTCATGCCCTTTTGGATATCACTAATTCCTCATAGATTGGTCGTTCCAGTCTCTCTTTGATCGGACGATAGACCGAAACTGCCCAGTTGCACGGTCTAGTAGGGCGATTGTTTCCTCCCCAGCTGGTACCCAGTATAGCATCACCCCAAGCCCAGGAGAAGTTCTGGATAATAACACGGCGGTCTTGGATGTCCAAACCCGTGAGATTCTTTTTCTTTTTAGCAATGATGTCCTCACCAATTCCAAATTACAGTTCCGAAACCCATGAATCTGGAGATGCGATTCCATACGCCGACGAATAGTGGTTAGCCCTTTTAGTCATATTAGCATCAACACATTATATATTTCGTAGCTCACAGTACAGGCCTCCCTCTCTCCATTCACCGCACCCTGAAAGGCAGTAGCCAAGCTCATGGAAAACTTCTGATTTCAATAACCAACCATCAATTCACACCTCAATCCGTCACATATTTAGAAACACTTCCTTGGCATGTCCAATTGTTCCTGCATAGCACCCAGATCTCCCTCGATGGTCAGCCACTCAGTGAGTTTATCAAGTTTGACTAGCCGGATAATCATTTATTCCATCTGCAGATGACGCAATGTCGCATGTAGCGTATACCCCCGCCGTCCCCCACTCCCGCCCAACGACTTTCCAGTCCACGCTCAGGGTCCCGGCTAAAAGTACCATTCATCTCACGATAGACGTCAAGAAGTCGTTTCTTCGCTACACCGAACATCCGCCTGACGCTCAGCGCGGATGGGACCTTCCACCCGCGATCTTCACCATTCTCAACAGCCAAAATACAACCTCTAACCCTGCACCGTCAAGTGTCAGGATCTACAGCCCTGCCTTGTTGATTGACCTCGCTACACCCGATTTTAGCATGCCTTACAACGTGATCATCTTCAGTTGCTCTTTGGTAGCATTTCTTTTTGGAAGCGTGTTCAATCTTTTGACCCGGCGGTTTGTGATCGTTCGACTGGATCCTGGCAAGGACAAGGTCGAGTAGTTTCAGCCCATGGTTCAGCATTATTTAAATATATATCCGCGTATCCCTATGGTACAAATAAGGCTGGGAATCCTCTCATTATATTCATGTTATGGACACAAATGAGGAAGCTATGGGTTGGCACATAATCATGCTCCCCGGCGACAATTTTCCGCTCAAGACCAGATGGAGGAAATCATCGGTACTTGAATGCAAACTTCAAATAGCTCGCTGGTTCAGGTTCCCCTCAGGCCCAGGGTAATCAATTGGATACCCTATGCGAATAAACCCATTGCGAACCAACCCAGCGATCCGCCAACCGAGATAATATACAGGCTCCATCAGCCACAAGTCCACCACCAGAATCGGAAGTCTTCGTAGAATATAATCCGTTGATGGTGGTCAAGATATCGGGTAACCCGGTTGGGGGTGCTAATGAATGACAATAGGCGTTGACGCCTTGGGGCTAGAACAGAGGACATTAATCGATGTCGATAAAAGTGGAGCTTTGTTCTCGACAGACCTGGCTCTTGTATCATTTCGAATTTCAATAGCCTTATGTCCCGGTTGAGGATCTGATACCGAACAGATCTTGTCTAATAAGTTGCAGCTGTTCCATCACATGCTCTCATCGGCACGGAAGCCAGCAACAGTCACCCACGTGCCATCCGGCTCAAGGTCGACGCATACCCCACGTCTTTGTACCCACGTCAGGTCATTATGATCAGGTCAGGCGTGCTCAGGTCCATGCTAATCCACTAACGCCAAATATGAGACGCCCGGTCCACCGTGCGCAATCGCAAAGAACACCGTGCCAGAGTCTCGTGTATATTTCTATATATCACATCATTACTATTCCATGCTTCACTTTCAACCTCTTCCCCCTCCCCTAAAAATACAGCATTGGCCTTTGCCGCAGCTCACGTCCCCCCAAGCCAACAATGTGCAAACGGATTGCGTGCGTCTCATCCTCTCCACTGCTCCACCAATGCTAATGTTATAGGCTCAAGTGATGGGACAAGGTGGACCCGCTGTGGAGTATGTCATCCAATTTTCTCCACGCTGCCATCCTCATGCTTCCCCTTGACAGCATTTCCAGCGACACCTGGTTGTCGCGATCCTTGACTGCAATTCTTCCCGCTGCGAACAAAGTTATATCCACCCTCCCACTTGCCATTCACAGAACTGTGTTAAAGTGAGACCTCGAGCTGATGAAACTCTTGCTGGCTTACACCATGCTCGTAGAACTTTGGTGCAGAAATCCAAAATGACATTGATCGCGTTGATGAATATTGCTTTGCATGTCGGGCGGCCCATGCACGCGCAGCACGACACAACTGACAGTCCACTCAAGCTCCGCCGGCGCCCTCATTCGCCATGTCCTCCACGAACGGTATACCCATAATTACATATTGTACCCCTGTATTAGTATATCCATCCTGCAGATGTGATCTCTGCATGTACCTTGATTGATATGACGCACAACACCTGAGTACACAGTTTGGGATCCAGATCGGAACGGGTGCAAAACACGGTCACACAAGGCAGTATCGCGGGAGAATTCAGCGGCGTAGCAGTCACCAGGTCAGTAGATCTTCTTGCGAAAGGAGCGTGTACGGACACAGGTAATAGTAACACCATCTTGATGCGATAACGATACGCGGACCAGTGGAGGTCTTGTGCCCAATTAGATAGTTGGTTGTTGTATTGATTTGCGCCCAGTAAACAGCGACAATATACGGAGGCGCAGCCACGGCATGTCGTCTCCAGGTTGTAAAACATTGATATGTGAGTTTGTACCCTGGATCTCTGAAGAGCGCTCTCTGCCCGCTCGGACTACCCAAGGCCCGGGGCATTCGAACCTACGAGGTCACGCAGGCAGATATTATCCTCCCATTGGTCCAGACCTGGTTTGGCGCATCGCCGCGCAAAGGCCGCCCCAGAGTTCCAGTGCTTGGCCTCCTCCCCTATGAATACAAGGCGGCTGGTGAAATAACCTTTGCCTGAGAGGAAAACCATGACTCGTCTTCGGTAGCCAGTCATAGGGCGTGCGGTCTCTGAAACTGAGTTGTTTGGACGTCGATCTTGGCGGCGAGTGGCACACGATGTAGTTCGAGAAGCGCGCAGACTCGGATAGCGTGTATTCAGACACGGATGTCCGGATGTCGAGGAATCCGTGACCTGAATTTGGGATTGTGGGTTCCGGACCGTATTTGTGGTGTTAAATAAGAAAGGCATCCCAGGCAGAATATAGGTTTACAAGAACCATCGGTGGATTTCGCGGAAATTGGAACCTCCCCTCGATCGACAGGGGTGTGAATATCGTAAGGTATTTGGACGTGATGTCACGCAGTGTGACAGCTACAAACCCGTCCGATTCCGAACAACCAGTACCACCGTAAAACTTACCCACAACCATGCACGCCTCCCTCATTCGTCGTCAGCTCGCCGGTCTCATTCCCCCCAAAATTGCGACACCCAAACTCGTCGTACGGATCCCCGTGGAATCTTATGTTTGAACTGAAATAACTCGTAAATACAGGCTGGTGAAAGCGGCACTGGCCTCGGCCCTCTTGTCGACTTTTACTCCAAATTACCCAAGGGACAGGCCACCGCCCGCGTGAGTGGCTTTAAAGGCCGCTTTTTCACTGGCAAGAATGCCTCTGGTACCCCGCTTGTCGCCCTCATCGTCGGTCTGTTTGGTGTTGGATACACATTGGACTACAATAGTGCGTCGTCAATTTGTTTCCTTGTTTCTGCTGCTGATGTGTCCTGTCTAGTGCATCTAAGTACGCATCTTGCTCGTTGAATTCAGTATACAATTGTTCAACTACTTTCTAGAGCACCACAAGAATCACACTCACTAAAACGTCATTCGTTCTGGATGAAGAAGAAACTTGAGACGCCGTGGGTGCGGTAGCTGCCGGAAGTACATTAATACTCCATGATTTCATCAACCTTTGCGAGCAGTTTAATATAGACAGGTTTGAAATTGATCACCCATGTCCGCAGAGTTCGCCTTTCCGAGATCGCTAGGAGGACGGAGATCTTAAATTCTGACACCTTGTACTCCACCCGCGCTTTTGCGTGATACCAAAACCATCCAGGGGACGTATTCCAGTCCTATCTTCAAGCGCCGTGAGCGTTTTGGTACAAAGGAACAAGTTCCGGTCTAGCCATGGTTTGAGCCCCTCGCGCCACCATCGTAGGGTTGCAGGGCTAGTACTTACCACACTTCCAGCTCTCGGGAAAGCTCCGCCCGTTGTCTCTTTCAAACTCTCCCTGAAGTTTGCAATGGCTATATGCCTCATACACTGTCCTCGCGCTTCGCCGACCACGGCACGCCAGGATCCGCTAGGGCAGGTATGAAGTGCTTTCGGTGGCTTTCTCCTCTACAGACTTGAGCTTAAGGGAATAATAGCTGCTGGTCATATGGATTTGCTGGGTCTGCATCTAAAACTAACATTGTATTTGCAACGATGTTCTCGTACGTAATACCAAACCACGATGCCCGCACCGGGCCGGATGATCATTGATCATTCGTGCTATAGATGTATCATCTTATCCTTTGTTCTCCCAAATCCAATGTGTTCAGGATGTTGGATGTTGCGCTTGCTTTGACGCTGTTCTGATTCCCGCCCGTGCGTCGGGTGACTTTGATCAAGGCTTGGGTCTATGTATAAAGATATCTCACGGACAGAAATAGCTTGCAGCCGATCCGATGGTAGCGCGGCAGCAAACCGTGACCGTGGCCCCCAGTCCAAAACCCTCGACAGTCGCTCCCGTATGGTCATTACTCAGTCGTGACCCTCACCCGCTCCAGCAATGACAAGCTCGAGTTCGCCCACAGCGACCATCACCAATTCGGGCTCACAGGCGCTACCCAGGCCCCTCAGCAGACGGCTGACCAGAAAGACCCGGCTATTCTTTCTGACGAGTACCAGCATGTATTCGCCAAGGACTTTGGCTTCCTTCCAATCCCCAAGCGACTGCGATATGACCCCGAAAAGCCGTTTCATTTTGGCTGGTTGCTGAATATGTCATTTGGATTCGCAAGCACTTTTGGTGAATGAGCATCTGATCGTCACTGCTTCTTGGGGCCCCACTGATACATCGCATCGATCAGTTGTCGCTAATTTATACTATTGTCAACCGCTACTAAGTGAGTTCTGTCGGTTTCGTTTCGATCGGTACCCCCTGAATCGGGCTTGCTCTAGTCCAATTCTCCGAATCATTTAATGTTACGTATGACGAGGTTTCCAAGATTCCGACCCTCATTCAGGCTGGGTAAGGTCATTCTTCATTCAACCCTACATGGTTTCATGTGGCCTGCTTAGATACGCAGTGGGTCTGCTGCTCATATCCCCCCTTGGGGATCTCGTCCGACGTCGGCAGCTCATCCTCACCCTTGTCGCGACATCCGCCTCCCTGACAATCGGCCTGGCGGTCACCAAGAGTCTGGTCATCTTTGAAGCGCTGTCGTTCCTTGTAGGGATTGTCACTGTGACCCCCCAAATCCTGCTCCCATTGGCCGCCGATCTCGCCCCTCCGTCCCGGCGGGCCTCCGCACTGTCCGTCGTCCTCTCCGGGCTCCTGTTCGGGGTGCTCATTGCGCGGGTGTTGGCTGGTGTCATTGCGCAATTTACGTCGTGGCGTGTGGTATATTACGTGGCCATCGGGCTGCAGTATTTCGTCCTCGTGGGGAGCTACTTGATTCTGCCGGACTACCCGGCGAAGAACAAGGATCTGACATACTTTGATATTCTGTGGACGATGGCGCGCTTCGCGTTCACTGAGCCACTCCTTATACAAGCGTGCCTTGTCAACATGGTCTCCTGCGCATGTTATAGCAGCTTTTGGGTGACGCTCACCTTCCTTCTTGGTGGACCTCCCTATAATTACTCGACGTGGGTCTTGTTCGATGGACCCTGGATATCCACTGAATAGTATCACTTAGGCTCGTTATCGGCCTCTTTGGGCTTGTTGGTATGCTCGGAGTCGCCATGGGTCCTCTTGGTGGCCGCCTCATTGATCGCCTGGTTCCGTGGTATGCGTCACTCTTCAGTGTGTGCATGCTGGTGCTCTTCCAATGCGTCCAAGTTGGTGCGGGTGGGATTAATATTGCCGCGTGATCATTGCCACATTTGGCCTCGATGTGTTTCGTCAATGCTTCAGGTGTCGCTCTCGATGGATGTGTTTAGGTGCCTCGGATATTTTTTTTGTTGTTCCACCATGCTCATGTGGGATCTGTGTAGCATATCCACGACCGCTCGCGCGCGTCTCAATGCAGTCTTAATCCTATCGGTAGGTCCTAATCCTCTCTTCAAGACCGGTTCATTAAAGTCTGGATTTTCCAGCTCTTTATTGGACAGGTGATGGGCACGTCGGTTGGCACACAGGTATTCGTGAAATTTGGCTGGCGTGCAGCGGCGATCCTCTCTCTAGCATGGTATGGATTCCAGTTGTTCATTCTCCTCTTGCGTGGCCCGCATTGTGAGCGATTCACGTGGGTGGGTTATGAGGGTGGCATTGAGGCACGGAAGAGTGTGGTTGACGAGGCGAGAAGGAGAGGAGAGGAGAAGGGTGGTGATGGGGCGACTGGAGATGATGTTGTGAGCGATAAAAAGGAGCCGCCAGGGGTGGATACTGATGTAGAGAAGCGTGTATAACTCATCCACGATATCTTATTCGCAGATGAAACAATTATTGCCCAAACTGCTAAGCAACAGCCGCTGTGTATAAGAATTTAATCCATGCACGCCACCTTTCGTTCTCCCAATATCCAACAAACTTGGGGGGTGGGCCACTCTGCATGGCAGGAACGAGTCCCAGTTACTGCTTATAAAAACATCATGAAAAAAATGAATAATATTCATCTATTCAAAGGACATGTAAATCTATCTATCACATCGGTAATCCACTTTAAAATAGTTATAAACAGAGTGATTTTGTTTTGAACACAACGAATCCCAGATCCAGGACATGCGATCTGTGTCCCCGCCCATAAGAAAGACCACGGGCGATGTAGTAAAATTCATATACCACACCAGTACCCCTCGAATGGGTTTCCGAAATACTTACAGCCTTTCATACTCGTACCCCTTCATTCTACCTCACAACATTGCTGTGCACATGAATTGACACCGTGACTAGTACTGTAGGTTCCGCGCAAACGAGATAGTGGGCGGGTGTATGCAGTGCATACCTTAGCTCCGACGCAGGGCATCGGCGGGGGTCTCTTGCTTGCGTGAACGGGAGGCGGCCAGTGCGTGGGTGTGTATGCGACAGAGTACATGTGTAGTGGGATAAATCCATGGGTATATCCATCCATGTTGCTGGTGGTATAACATGATCTACCGTCCATCGTAAGTCCGGATGTTGCCTGCCATTTTATGTGCCATGGGGTCCAGCGCCTGGTGTTCCGAGTCATTTTGAATTGAATTGGAATGTATTGCAACGAATAGACACCGCGTCTTTGGAGATCTGGGCCTCTGAGGTGTGGACGAATGGAGTCAGTCGAGTTTGGATTGGTGGATTTGGAGTTGTGGTAAGTTGTTGATACCGGCCATAGCCCAAGCCGGGCGCCGACTCCCAAAATTTTGGCTGAGGGGGCAAATTAAAAGGACGAGTCCTACATAAACTACGGACTCGTAAAACCATTCACGTAGGAGATTCTGCCTGATACCCTTCCAGTGGTCATGCACATGGCCAAGACCTTTACATGGTTATTTATAAGTGTGTATTACGTTCATCTTAACTTATGACATTCCGAAGGTGTGCAGACCGCCACCCGCCACTGTCGAACCGGCAGAATATAAATTCATCTGATGTCGTTGATAACGGTTGGTTGAACTATGATGATACTGCTTAACACCGTTTCCGTCAGTGCGCCGAGTGCTTTGGACCAAGGCTTGGGTCCATGCATGCGGGGCGCTGTGCTAGGAACCGCGGAAATAGATGGATATATAAAGGCATTGCATGGACCGAAATAGCTTGCCGCAAACGTTTGCGGCAGATCCGATGGTAGCGCGGCGGCAGGCCGTGACCATCGATCCCAGTTTAAAAGCCCTCTGCTGGCCGCTCCCTCATGGCCTCCTCACCTGCTCCAGCAATGACAAGCTCGAGTTCGCCCACAGCAACCATAACAGACCCGGGCTCACAGGCGCTCACCCGGGCCCCTCAGCAGACGGCCGACCCAAAAAACCCGGCTGCTCTCTCAGACGAGTACCAACATGTATTTACCAAGGACTTTGGCTTCCTTCCAATCCCCAAGCGACTACGATATGACCCCGAAAAGCCTTTCCATTTTGGTTTGTTGTTAAACATGTCCTTTGGGTTCGCATGCACTTTTGGTGAGTAAGCATTTGATCGTTTGGGGCCCCACTGATGCATCGCATTGATCAGTTGTCGCTAATTTGTACTACTGCCAACCGCTACTAAGTGAGTTCTGTCGGTTTCGTTTCACTCGACGTTCCCTGAATCGTTTTATTCCAGTCCAGTTCTCTGAATCTTTTAATGTCACATATAACGAGGTTTCCAGGTGAGTTTTGCAGTTGCCCCGCTCGCAAGACATTTATTCCCGTTAGGATTCCGACCCTCATTCAGGCCGGGTAAGACTGTCTTTACTCAATCCTACGTTATTTCATGGGATTGTTATAGATACGCAGTGGGTCTACTGCTCATATCCCCCCTTGGGGATCTCGTCCGACGTCGGCAGCTCATTCTCGCCCTTGTGGCAATATCCGCCTCCCTGACAATCGGCCTGGCGATCACCAAGAGTCTGGTCGTCTTTGAAGCGCTGTCGTTCCTTGTGGGTGTAGCCACTGTGACTCCCCAAATCCTGCTCCCATTGGCCGCCGATCTCGCCCCTCCGTCCGGCGGGCCTCCGCACTGTCCGTCGTCCTCTCCGGGCTCCTATTCGGGGTGCTCATTGCGCGGGTGTTGGCCGGCGTCATTGCCCAATTCACGTCGTGGCGTGTGGTGTATTACATGGCCATCGGGGTGCAGTATTTCGTCCTCGTGGGGAGCTACTTGATCCTGCCGGACTACCCGGCGAAGAACAAGGATCTGACCTACTTTGATATTCTGTGGACGATGGCGCGCTTCGCGTTCACTGAGCCACTCCTTATACAAGCATGTCTTATCAACCTGGCCTCTAGCGCATGTTTTACCAACTTTTGGGTGACGCTCACCTTCCTTCTCGGCGGGCCGCCCTATAATTACTCCACGTACGCCTCGTTCGATCAATTTTTGATACCCACTGAATAGTATCACTTAGGCTCGTGATAGGCCTCTTTGGGCTTGTTGGTATGTTTGGGGTTGCCATGGGTCCGCTTGTTGGCCGCCTCATTGATCGCCTGATTCCGTGGTATGCGTCGCTCATCGGAGTGTGCATGCTGGCGCTCTTCCAATGCATTCAAGTTGGTGCGGGTGGGATTAATATTGCCGCTGTGATCATTGCCACGTTTGGCCTCGATGTGTTTCGTCAGATGCTCCAGGTGTCGCTCACGACGGCTGTGTTTAGGTAATTCGGTCATTTTTTGTTGTTCTACCGTGCTCATGTGGGACCTGTGTAGCATATCCACGGCCGCTCGTGCGCGTCTCAATGCACTCATCATCCTATCGGTAGGTCTTGATTGGCTCTTCAAGATTGGTTTATTGATATTCGGATTTTCTAGCTCTTTATTGGACAGGTGATGGGCACATCTGTTGGGACGCAGGTATTCGTGAAATTTGGCTGGCGTGCGGCGGCGATCCTTTCTCTAGCGTGGTACGGATTCCAGTTGTTCATTCTCCTCTTGCGTGGCCCGCATTGTGAGCGATTCACGTGGGTGGGTTATGAGGGCGGTATTGAGCCGCGGAAGAGCGTTGTTGATGAGACGAAAAGGAAAAGAGAAGAGCAAGATGGTGGTGGGGTAGCTGAGGGTGATGTTGTGAGCGATAAAAAAGAGGCACCTGGGGTAGATACTGATGTAGAGAAGCGCGCATGAGCGACTCATCTAAGCCTCTGATATTCTATTGGTAGATGAAAAGATTATCTTGGGGTCGATGCCCCAACTATTAAGCAAACAGCCGCTTTGTATAAGAGTTTAATCCATGCACACCACCTTCTGCCTGGGCACTTGGCGTCCTCAGCTCAAACCGCACATCTCCCCGTTTGACCCCCTCGCACAATCCGGCGATACTCGCCATGCCCACATCCTGCAACGAATGCTGTACCCCAACATAGAGGTATGGGAGGAACGCTTTGACGCTTCCCTTGTCTTGGATGTCGCCTGAGACCCCCTGGGCGACCTTGACGGAGCTACTTTCCGAAAAGTATCTTGCCGTTGCAGCGTTTTCCACCGTGCCTTTTATCGTGCCCTTGCCAGCCGCCACGGGGCCGTTTCTCCCGCCACTGCGCTCCTTGCCTTGCTCCATCGCTTCTAAGCTGCCCATCCCGCGATACGCCTTGACCCGTTTGCCGTCATGGTAGAAATATTCACCGGGAGCTTCCTCTGTCCCCGCCAACAAACCGCCCATCATGACGGCGCCTGCTCCCAGCGCCAATGCCTTGACGATGTGGCCGACGTTTCCGATGCCACCGTCGGCGATGACCGGAACACCAAACTTGCTCGCGAATTCGGCGACGGCGTAGACTGCAGTTGCTTGGGGACGGCCCACGGCCATGACCTCTTGCGTGATGCAAATCGAGCCCGAACCCATGCCCACGCGAAGGCCGTCCGCGCCGGCAGCGATCAAGGACGCGGCCTGCTCGCGGGTGACCACATTCCCTGCGATGACCTCGAGCTTTGGGTATGTGCGCTTGATCCATTTGATCATCTCGATCTGGAAGACCGAGTTGCCTTGGCTCGAGTCGAGGATGACGATATCGAGGCCGGCGTCGACGAGCAGCGATAGACGTTCCTTGTCGGCGTCACGGGTGCCGACGGCTGCTGCGGCGTAAAGCTGTTTGCTTTCGGGATTCTTGGATGCGAGCGGGTAGCTCTGGTTCTTGAGGAGATCGGAACGAGCCAAAAGCGAGACGAGACATCCTTTGTTATCGACGATGGGGAGCTTGCCCTTTTTGAAACTCGGAGGATGTCGTTTGCTTCGAGGAGGGTGATGCCCTGCTGGGCGGTGACGAGGGACGTGACCATGACTTCGGAGAGGAGTGTGGATGGGTCTTGGAACTGGACGTCGCGCGCAGTGACGATTCCGACGAGCTTTCCACCACACACTCCGGTATCTGTGAGGTGAATAGTGAGTCAATCCATCGATTAAGGGAGGAGGATGATTTCAGTAGTCATATCGGGTATCTCCACATCACGCGTTGTGGACGCGTTGGGTCGGAACGAAGGTTATGATAACTCATCGTTTAGATGAGAAGCGCGAGAGAGACTAACCTGTAATGGGGATTCCGCAAAACCCGAGTTTCGCCTTGATATTGAGAACGTCCTCGACCGTGTTGGTCGGCGCGAGCACGACGGGATCGGTAATGAAGCCGTTTTCGTGGCGCTTAACGGCACGGACCATCGCAGCCTGCGACTCGGCGCTTTGATTGTGATGGATAACCCCGATCCCACCCAGAAGCTATGGCAAGTTAGTGGCCGATTGCTGAGATGGGGGCAGCACTCACCGCCATCGCGATGGCCATCTCGTCCTCTGTCACGGTATCCATCGGACTGCTCATAAAGGGTGTCTTGAGGACGACGTTTCGTGTGATGCGGCTCTCGGTCAGCACCGCCGATGCGGGAAAATCGATTTTGCCAGGGAGTAGGAGGAAGTCGTTATAGGTAAGCCCACCGTGTACCCGAGAATCCATGAGGTCTGCGATGGAGAGGCCATCGCGATGGTCATATTGGGAGAGTTGCTGGAGGGCACTGGCGGGGTCAAGGAGTTGGGGCATGTCGACGTTGAGCTCAAAGGGCCGCTTCGGAAAGTGTGATCGTGTGCCATCTTGCCGCAGTCACGTTGTCGGCCTCTGATCCAAACACCACATTCAAAAAAAAGCTCAGCTTCGAGCTACACTTGACTTCCACCACCTCCTACATTATGTCCTCCATGACTGCCCTACGTCTCCTTTCTCGCACTGCACCTGTCGCTGCGCGCCGTGTCGGTGGTATGCGTGTGCCCGCTCTGCCGTTGCGCGCAAATATGAGCACGAACATGATCACAGGTGCTATGCGGTGGAGCCTCGGTGCTCCCGTGGCTGTTGCTCAGCGCAGGGCGTTCTCTGCTACTACATGCAAGTCAGGCGAAGGTGCCAGTGCGTATCCTTGCTGTTTTATTTCTCTGCTGCGCTGACCTGTAGTTTTTTCACGTGGTACTAGCTGACATTGCCCTAATGCAGAAGTTGCAAGAGGAAATACAGTATGAGAAGAAGGTCGCGAGCG
>JADNYI010000124.1:0-113032 GCA_015501065.1 Infundibulicybe gibba
AGATATATGTATGTGATGGGGTAGACTTGTGGTGTGTGTGAGGGGTGTGTGTAAATGGGGGATGTGAGCTGAGGAAAGCTTGTTGTGGCAAGCAACTAGTTATATGCCACGGAAACCAAGAAATAAGTATGGGGATTAGTTACCCCATCCAGGGGGTGTTTCACGATAGAGCAGAAATTAGTTGCACAATTTTTGACCGAACTTTACAAAAGAAAACCTCAAAGTTGGGGCGAAGTTGAGCCTCAAGTTGGGCCAAAAGTTGGGGTAAATTTCCTATTGTGAAACCCCCTAATGTCTGAAATAAGAAACCAGTGTTCTGAAATATAACTTCCACAACTTGTCATTTTTCTGAATACTGGCTGGTCAATGACTGACATCAGAGCATGACTCACTGTGTAAGAAAGGTACATGTCTGATTAAGCTGCTGAATCAGACCATGGGTTTCTGTATAAGAAAGGTACATGCCTGATTAAGAGAAAGTTCTGACGACTTATCCTGTCCTGTTTGTCTTATGTAAGTCTATAAGTTCATATAAGCAAATGTGCGTTTTTCCTGATGCAATGGCCACCCCTTTCTCGTTTCAATCATGTCAAAAGCCCATTACGTAAGGCTACATTTTATTTTGTTGCGCCCGTCCAACTTTTGACAATGCCCACTGTCATGGCGGTGAGTTGCAGTGCTACACGATGCAATACATCCTAATACCCATTCTCACTAGGTTTGGGCATACAGCTTTCCCAGCTTCATTACCAACCCAATTTATCCGTATTAAAAACTCGCAGTTCGGGGCGTTTAGGTATTCATCTGGTGGAACAATAATGGCTCCAGCAGTATGGGCAAGAATGAAGGGAATGTTGTGTGGCCATCGGCGTATTCTCACACATACTCGCAAGTAGGTCATTTTTATTCATTCCCGAGACTCTCGTCTGATTCAGCATTTAGGAAATCACCAGCACCTATTGAACGTATCCCACCTGAAATCTTGAGCATTATATTCCTCCATGTCGTACCCCCGTTTGGCACCAGGAACCCCGAACGTGTCCCAGTCATGCTTGGCCAAGTCTCCAGGCTCTGGCGCGCCCTCACCCTCGCCCTCCCGGCCCTCTGGGCCTCACTCAACATCACATGCAACCATTATATTTTCAAACCCCCATTGCACACCGTTCACACCCACCTCCTGCGCTCCGCCACCCATCCCCTCTCCATCATCCTCAACACCAAATATTCAGGCTACCTCCCCATCTCACCCAGTCCCCATTTCCCTGCCGTCCTTGCCGCATTGGTGGCTGCACGCAACAGGTGGCGCTATGTATCCGTCACATTGGCATCTGGGACGACGTGGGAAACGCTTGACGCAATTACCCAGGGCGGTGCCCCGTTACTTCAAAGCTTCCACTGCGAATACCCATCCTGGAGGATGCCCTTAATTCTGCTCCGTGCGCTGCAGGGATGTCCACAACTAGAATCACTCACCTGGTCGTGCATCCAAACACAGCTGAACCTTATACTGGCAGACAAAGCCTGGGCTCAACTGACGACGCTTCGCCTTGAATCTATTCTCACCACCTCCGACTGTCTCACTCTCCTCCAGCTCTCCTCACACTTATCCACAGCCTGGTTTCGCGGGGTCGACTCCATGGGTGCTGCAGAGCCCTCTGGCTACGTTTTCCATGCCACACTGCACACCTTTCACGCTGTAGGCGCGTGCGTCGCTGCACTCATTGATATGCTTATCCTTCCTGCGCTTGAGGATCTGGTCCTTGACGCTCCTCGTCCATCCTCGCATCACGCAGCACTCCACGACTTCCTCGTGCGCAGCGCACCCCCCCTCCGCACACTATTCCTTGCCAACCTCGGCGCACCCGAGCCCACACTAATATGTGCACTAGCGCTCGCAGGGGACCTAGAAACCCTCTCCGTGGTCGAATCCTCCCCTGATTCTGTGCCATTCACTGCTGCCCTCATCCTTGCCCTGCACCCATTTCCACTCCCGGGCCCACGCCCACTCTGTCCACGCCTAAGCACCTTGCAGATCGAAAACCTCAATGCCTCTGATGGTGTGTGTGCATCAATGCTTCATGCGCGGCGGGGTGCCACGGAGGCGTGTGATGATGGAGTAGCGGGCTTGCGGGAGGTGTACATCGTGATAGAGGGCAACGAGCATGAGCATGAGTGCGACTGCAGGGAGATGGAAGAGTTGAACGCGGAGGTGCTGAAAAGGACGCTTCCCCACCCACGTTGGGGGGGTCGCCTGATGATTTTCACCCACCCGACATCATAGCACGCACAACCCAGACATGGATACATGTTCCTCCCGGCCCCACCCCGCCAGTGTCGCAGGATAAAGTATATACTTATAGGTTGGGAAATTCAGCAGATTTAAGGGCTGGCGAATGGCCAGAGCCTGGAGCCTGGGCCGTTCACGCTGGGCAACTTGCCACTACTGATTTTATGAGATCATCCACGCGGCTCTCGTGCGGATGGCCAATGGCATCCACCCACCTGTTCGGTTGCCAGAACCTCTGCACCTCAAGAATCGTAACACATAATGGACCATGGCTTTGTTGCTGGTTTTTTTTTTAATCAGGTGACTTTTATATACCGCCCCCGAGGAGTGGGCGGTCTCTATGTACGACACATAGAAATGAAGAGAGATGGAGCATTTGGGCCGGCAGCCATTGTATGATCTTCTTGTGTCTAAAGGTATGACCAGCTCCTCTTCATACTACTTTTGATATCTTCTCCGGTGTCCTTGACTGTCAACCTTTTTTTTTCTGTGTTGCCATATACCTTCTACTGTGGATTTATCCCCCTATATGACCAATGACTCCCATACTATCTACTTATACTCCTTGCCACTCTGGACATGCAAAATGATCGTCGAACGCCACAAATAGTCATGCGCGCTTTACCCCACCATAGTACAGACAAAATTCTTGTCTTGTCATAGTGATCTGATGCTGTGGTGGCCAGCGCATTTCTACTAATATATTTTCTGCCCAATTTTTGTCTATAAGCTTCGGCCTCAAGGCCTCGTGTACGCGTCATCACCTAAGCTACATATTGTGACATCCCGAAAAACCTCGTTCCAGGACTCGCATTTGAGTTTTCCTGCTCAACTCAGAACGGAGGCTCGCTTCAGCCCCATATCTGTCTTCCTTGTCTGCCAAATTTCATGCTCATTCCAGCAGCAGTGCCAGCGAATTATTGATGATTAAGAATGCCGCCCAGTCTTGGCCCTTGGGTAGCTGAGGGTCTCCACCAGCAGGAGAGAATCAAAGCCCGATTCCTTGAGAGGGAAGGAGAGCGCCTTGTCCAAGTCCTAGCCACAACGAAGCATATAATGTAGGGGGGGAAATGAACAGCAAGTGAACGTATCTAATGCGGCTAACCCCCTGCCCCGCTAGACCAGCGCAAGCGCGCGGCAGGGGCTGCCATGCACGCTCGCGCTTACAGTCCCATTCGCGGTCAGCAGAAGAGCCGCGTGGAACAGGTGTGAATGGCAGGATACACTGCGTGAAAGATATAACAAGCGAGGGACATAGGTCGATTGTTTGAATGGGAATGGCACTGCTGGGATTGGATTCCGTATTTCGCCGTCCTCATGGGAGGGGCGACGAGAGCTGGCATCAAATTCCGGCGGTGGAGGGGTCGGGCTAGCCATGTGTTGCGGCAGGGCCGAGGATTGGATGGATGTTGAGGGGCTGATGTGGGAAAATAGCATTGGGGTTTTAGGATAGTTGTTCCCAAATTGGGGGATAGGAACGTCATCCAGGATCTCGGCTTTCGCGTGACAGGTGATTTCCGCGGGAACGTGTGTGTTGGGCTGCGAATGAGGGGACGCGATATCGACCAGTGGATGCGCTTGTGGGTGGCCATCAAGCATGATGTCCATCTTCTTGTCTGATTGTCCTTGTGGACCCTCGACCTCCCCAGCGTCTGTCCCACTACCCTTGGTCTCCGTCCAGCCCTCAAGCTCGACACCGTCTTCCTGCTCTGCCTTGGCCCTACCTCGCCTCCGCTCTGGGATCCTCCCGCCTTGCCCCTGCCTCATTGGCCCCCTCCCCCACTCCCGAACTTTCCTTCACCTGTCCCGGCACCCTCGCCAGCTCTACCCGCCTCCCTCATCTGCCGCCTGCGCCATGCGAAGTCTTGCAAGCTGAGGCGTACCCTTTGCGGCGGTGGACACGGGGAGGGCGGGGGTGCCATTTCCGAATCCTGAGACGGCCCAGGCGAGATGGTTTCATTCGGCAGCAGAGGCATTGGGGGTAGAGGTGGTGGGCCTGTCATACCCTCGCGATGGTTGTGGTCGCCGGATTCAATGGGCCCATGCAATTCGTCCGTTTGTGGCGGTTGCAGAGGGGAAGAGGGTGGGGGCAATGTCTCCGGCTGCACATATGACTGGTGTTGTGGGGACGCGTGCTGGTTTAGGGCTCTTGGGTGTGCGGCGGATGGTGATGAAGGATGTGATTTGTTGGACAAGCTCGGGATTAGCAAATCATGGGTCATGGGGGAGCTGTGGCGGAGACGTTATCGTGGTAGTGATTGGGCATGGCGATTTGTATCAGCAGTCATAGGCCCGGGCGTCGTAGGAGTAGAGGGTGAGAGCGTTTCGTGTGGTCGTATTGTTGTTGAAGGCCCTGGTATGGAATTCTCGAGTGCACTGGGGGGTGACGGTGGGCGTGGCGGCGGCAGCGGGGGTTGGCATGGTGCAGACTCCCTTGCCTCCTCTCTTGCTGGTTGGGCCGCCTCCTCGGTATCGTTGCATATCCTGCAAAATGGACTCCATGTCATTTCGAGTGGGGACTGACTGGCATGCCGCTGACCGCCACCTGTAAGCGTAGGCGGGGCTGGGGAGAGACTGGGAGCGGCGATTGGAGGGAGAGTTGCGCGAAGAATGCTGATGGAGACGTAATGGCAGGCGAGTTCATACTCGAGGCGGGAGAGGGGAGATGTGAGGTGTGGGGTTGTTTGCGGCGTCGGCGCCCAGATCCAGCCTTAGGTCTAATAGACACAGATGATATAGTCGTGTCGAGTGAAGCCAAATGAATTTTTACTGACGAGGTGTATTAATCTCAAGGTGTTGTCGCGAGCATTCTAACACCCACCTGGTGGAGGGCATGACATGGCGCGCTCACGGGTAGTATCTGGAGCCATTTTGGGTGTTATCCCTCTTATTGAAGCGGGTGGCCATGGTACAGCATGTCGATGAAACGCGTGGGCGGGAATTGAAGAGGGGATGAATGGGAATTGACAAGCCGAAACAGGATATACGTACAGGGAGAATGATGGATTGTCCGGGGGAATGTGACATCGATGTGTCAGCGGGATGTGGTACCGATAGCGCGTGAGTGAGCAGTGGGAACTGAACGGAATGGGCAGACGTTAGTAAGGAATGGCAGATGCGCTCACAGATACGTGTTATTCCTGCTATGAGCAGCCGTGTCATCTACTCATCGCCACCCTTGTCTTCCTGCCTGTCATGGAATCTGCCCCGAATCCTGACCGTTAAGTGGTCAAGACGCTAAGAGAACCAGAGTAATAATTACGCTGACTGGGCCAGCCAAAATATGTGGTGCCTTCCTTATCGATGATCGAGCAGCCTGCGGGAAAAAGTATGAATGGGGCGGTTGCTCAACCAAATCTAAAGGCGTTGCCAAACAACGTCCAGACAAATGATGTCTAACAGTTCGTCTTCAATGTTCACACATCTGGCACCTCTCATGAGTCATGCACTTCACCGCAATTCTCTCCTCTCACGCGTCCATTGTTCCATCATCCTCAGCCCTCGTCTCCCAGCGTTCTCCGTCCCGGATGATTCAAATATTCCGGCCAATCCAGACCGATTGCCAGATTGATTCCGGATTCAAGAAGTCCTACGAATCCGGACACCCTCACACCGGTTAGCTGTTTTCATCGCTATCAAGTCCATTTGTTACTCAGGCATTACCCTCTGTCTCTAACAGTCCGTTGTGCAATACTTTGTTGACGCGAGCGTTGGGGTCCAATGGCTCATCAGGCGGCAAAGGGGTTTAGCTTCGCTTGAAGTTCGGGCATGCACTATGGGTGATGTGGAGGGGTGTTGGTTTTTATGAGGACTTCTCAACGTATAGTACGCCCATCGCCAATCGTCGGTACTGCAGTATCTTGTCAATCCATTCCGAAGCCCACCCTGCGTCACATATTGGGGGTGATCCAGACCACCGAACGGTCCGTATCCCGGATTCAAGGAGTACCACCAATCCGGAAGCTTTCCTGATGGTCAGTCATTTCGTGTATCTTCAAGCCTACCCGATTGCCCAGGTGCTACCCCAAACGCATCCACGGGATCTTGGGCCATCCAAGATACCCTCCATGTCGTGTTGAAAACCATTCCTGCATGTGTCGAGGAGGGGTTTGGCGCTCATCCAAATATCCGTCGCCTACACTCACAATCTGGGCCATCAAACGCCCATCTTCCGGATTCAAGGAGTCCCGCCAATCCGGAAGCTTCCTCCAGTGGTGAGTTGCTTTATCTATTTTCTACACTTACACATCTACAGAATCTCAGGCTGTTGCGCATTCCCACTAAGTTTTACGAGCCCTCATGATGCTTCTTTCCCCGCCTCTCATGCGTCCATTTTTCCAGCACCATCGGTCCCCATCTCCCAACTCGACCCATATACATATCCAAACGCTTCCCCATTCCGACGCTCCCCGTTCTGGGTTCACAGATCATAGCCAATCTGGACCGTCAAACGACTATCGCCAAATCAATTCCGGATTCAAGGAGTCCCGCGAATCCGGACGGCTCGCACACTGGTTAGTTGGTTTCATTGCTACTCAATTTCATTCATTACTCAAGAACTACCTTCCATGTTCCATGCCGGACGGTTTCTTAGCACCCAGGCCACTGAAGGGGGTCCGTTACTTATTCTTGACACCCGACTTCGCAAGCGGTTTGCAGCAGACCCTTTTTGCCATCTCAACCCGCACTCAAACGCACCCGCTGAGCTCATCCATTCGCAAGTCCCCACCCACTAGATTTTCACAGTGCGCCTTCCCTTTGCATTCCTGTTTCCCATTTCTATGTGTTCCGTTCATCGCTAGGTTCAAGCTTGTGTGTTTGCGTTCGTCGTCTGGGGCCTACGCCTACCACCATACTCAGCCGACGCGGGCATTGGGGGTCCAATCCAAAGTCCACCCTGCGTTTATCTCAACTCTCGCCTCCCTTCATCCTGTGTGTATCGGGGACTGTTCTGTTCCAACACCCTCCATCCTAGACTCACCAGCCTAGGTCACTGGCCTGATGACTATTACCAACCCATTCCGGATTCAAAGCGGCCTGCGAATCCGGACACTTGTACACCGGCCAGACATTCTCATTGTTGCTCTCAAGTCCATACGTCATTCAAGATTACCTCCCGATGATTCTACGGCGTGTTCCGTCATGGATGGCTTCTCAGTGCCCAAGGCATCATGGCCTGTCTTCGATGCTCGGCTTCGTGCCCAACAGGGCCTCTTGGTTTACATGTGCAGTGGGCTTTGCAAACGGTTCGTGGAAGCCCTTTCGCCATCTTCACCTGTGCTTCAATGTGCTCCATGTCTATGCAAGTCCCCGCCTATCATCGTGTTCGACTGGTGCCGCTATGGCATGTTTTTCGTGGAGGGTTTTAGATACTGACGGAAATGTTATACTGCATGTTTCACCTTAATACCTCAATGATAATATACTCAGAAACCTATATGTTTATTATAATGTATACATCGTTCCGAAGTTGAGAGTAGCCACTATGGGAAATGTGCAGAATGCACCAATAATCCGGTGTACCACCCAGTTCTGAGTAAGTTTGAGTTTGTCACGAAGCATTGTAACTCGTGAAGGTTTGGGGCGGAACCTGGCTAACTTGTGTTCTTGCAACACCAGAGACCACATGGGTTGCTGTAGGTGTGCATCTCGTGTCCTATCTCAATACTGCTAACTCCTACCTACAGCACGATACAAATCTGGCCACTAACCATGAGATAACGACACGACCAACAAATCATATCCGACCTACCCGGTGAGATTCGAAGCGAGCCATAAAGGCAGCGCTGTTGGTTTCTGCGGCGAGCTGAGCTCGATATCACTCCCTCCACCCCGTTTCACACCTCGGAATCGGGGGTTTCTCGATGAGTGCGCCAACGCACGCAATGAAGCGGCACTGGAGGTATATATACATGGAATCAATCAGTTTGTACGCGAACAATAAACGACAGTCATAAATTTTTGCAAATGTTCAACTAATTCAATGTAAGAGCGGCAGCTGGTCTCTAAATTGGAGTAATTACGCATAATTTCGGTAAATTTATAGTTGACCAGCGTGAGCATATGAATGCTGCCATCGCCTTGACGATTCCGTCATCTCGTAGCCCTAGAGTACCTGCCCGTCTCCTATATCGTTGTCCTGCAATCCCTAGGTGCCGCCATTGCCTTGCATGGAGGTTGGTGAGGGTAGCAGCAGGGTGCACTGGGCTAACCTTCGGGGTGGCCAGATGGGGGTGAAGGAAGCGCCTGGAGCGCTCATTGATGTAAGTGCTGCGGGAAAAAGTCAGCCGCGTACAGGGCAGGATGTCATGTGCACCTGAACATACTATGGTCGAATTTCCACCAACTATCGCAGGTGGAGGCATGTTGCGCGCCATCGGTCAGTGGGGGATGGTGATGGGGAGGGTCAGGAAGGGGCCGGGGAGAGAGGCATGTTTATCCCCAGGCTGTTCGCGCTGATCCTCAATTCCGGGGCTTGGGGTGGGGGCCTGAGGCGGGCACTTCTTGAGAATAGTCTCAAGTACCTAAAGCTTCAGTTAGATTGAAGAAGTGAATGTGCTTATTTGTGAACTTACGAATCACATCTCTGGTCGACACGTTTGGGGTGACGTTCGGCGCTCTCCATCCGCGAGCGCCCTTAGCCTGCATGCCGGGTACGGCGATGGGTTAAAGCGGTGGGGCCTGGTGACAGTCGCAGCACGTATGGGATGCTTGCAGGGAGGGATGGTTTGCGCTGTTGAACTCGCCTCAAGTGGCGTGTGGCGGCACTGCGAGTGGTCGGTATGATGAGGATGGAGGACGTCAATCCGCCAGCGTGTTGGGCATGATGTGCATTGTGGGACTTGGAAAAAAAAAGACTTGTTGTAAACATGTGACGGGAACCACCCCGTGACCCGTGTTCGAACTTCAACTGGCAATGTAAGCTTGAACCCACTGATTTTGGAGCGTCTCTTTGACAAATTTATGGCCCCACTGACGCTGAACGTTGAACGTTTGAACGCCCACCGCCCTGGGGAGGACAATAGCGCCCGGTACGTGTTTCCTAAACCCCAACGGCGCGTGTACTCACCACGCCCCCACGCTTGTAGTTGGCACCGTGGAAGGCGACTCGTGCCTGCTGCCACCACTTTCTTGCCGCCACCACTGCCTCCCCGCCCCCGCCATGCCCGACACTCCCTTTTATATCCCCGGTTCTTGTGCCGTTTATGCGCCGACCTGACCACAAAGCCCCGCCATGTTGTGTCTGCATCACTATGACCCCCTGCCGCCCTGTCAATATTATTCCAGGTATGCCATCGCCTCTCAGCAATGGCGTCTCACCCTTTTTGCCACCCAGTTATAGCTTATTGGGGCGCTTTCAGCTTGTGAATCGTGACTAACCCTCCGCCTCCACCTCCCAGCACCTTAGCGTGCTCTGTCCACCGCTGGGGTGCTCGTATTGCCTCTGCCAGCTACCTACCCGGCTCCCTCCTCCACTGCCGGTACACCCGCCACATTACACTAGCTGCCACTACCCCCGATGCTGCCACAGCTTCCCCTGCCAACATTCCTATACCCGCTGCCTGCTCAAATGTCCAATGCGACACCCCGAGTATCACCCTTGTGCGTGCTGAGTGCGTCCCCACTCCTTTTTACATCGCGGCTGTCGCATGCCACGAGAAATGCACTACCATGCTCCTGTCGACCCGATTTGAGGTACGTCGTTTTTCGACGAAAGTCTGTGACTCAGAAAAGCATCTTACAGCTTGCCAACCCTGTTTGCCCCTAGCGCTCAACCACTGAGTGCAATTGCATACTCTGGCCCCCCTTCCACCCACTCCCACCAAGTTTTTTACCCTCAACCGCCATGTCTCTTAGACACGCGCTCGATCGTGGCGCCTCTTTTCCTCTCTTTCAATAGCTTTGTAGTTATTTGGTATTGTAGCATAGAGTCAATGAAATTAATTTCGAAAGCCCGTGTCCCAAAGATCAGATAGTTAGAGAGCATTCGCCATCCTGAACAGTGGACGACAAATCTCAATCTGTCAGTAGATAGACACTCCCGACTACCTCCGGTGGGGGTATAATGACAGGTGATATGTGGGGAATAGAAATAAAAAAGCCCCCGCCGCGTCCAACTGTCAATGCATTGATGCGGCACATGGCACGCAGATTTTCAAGCCCATTGAACGCTCCGATGCTGGCTAGATGAGCCTAGAGTCGGCAGGTAAGTCGACAAATGCCTTGTTTGTTTTCAGTTCACCCACTATCCCCAAGATCGCACCGGTCCCGCACGGCATCTGTACGGCTTATGGATGCTCCCTCGCTTGTGCCCCCATTCCCGCATCAGGACAGGATACCCGGGTCGGATGGCCCCAAGAATCGAAACACCACAGCACCGGAAGACGATGAGCGAACGGAGTGACAAGCCAACACCACAGCCTACAGCGCATCGGTTTGTACGCCGTCCCCACGTCATCCTGCGCCTCCTGCTCCAGCCATCTACCCCTCCTTCATCAGTAGACATGTGAACAGAACCTACACCACCCTGCGCCATCTCCCTTGTCATTCTTGCAGCCGTACCATGCCCGCATGCTCGCGGCCCCCCTCACCCACGCCCCGCTCCGACCACGTAGCTTGGACACCTACTACCCAAATGTGCACCCAGCCACTCCCTACCGCTCCAAAGTGATGGCACTGCACTTGTGGGCAGCCGATGGCATCCGGAAGTCGTGAGGCGACGCATGGCGCGGGCCCGGGGGATGGGATGATAGTTTCAGGGAGCGATGGCACAACAGCACCGCATGCTGGAGCATGGTATGACAGTACCCAGAGTGGTGAGGCTGTGGCCTCAAAAAGTGACAAGGCGGTGACGACCGTGGCACTGGGGGGCGAGAAGGCGGCACAAGGGGCAACGAGTCGGTGCTGCGGTCTACAATACGCCAGTCCGTTGCGTGTACCTGCCCTAACAACTCAGGCTCACCCATAGGCGGTGAAAAACCCATGTGCCGTGGGGTGTGAGACGGACGCGCTGCGTATGTATTTGATCTGTCAATAGTTGGTCCCTTCGAGGCCAATACGGGCCTCAGCTTCTTCACAAAGAGGAGGGCTATAAGGTAAATAGCAGAAATCAGCTATTTGCTTAAGACAAAGGCAGCGCCAGTGCCAGCCCTCACATGGCTTCAAAATACGGCAGGGAGCTGTCCATTGTGAGGACCAATACCCAACCGCAGCCCAAAGGCCATGATTGGGGTGTGCAGCTGGTGATAGAAGGGCTTACAGTCTAACCAACCCTCTAGTCCGCAAAGAGGGAATATATAGGGTACTTTTGTTCAGCGTCCAGATTGGTGGGGGCTTGTGAATCCAGGGCAAAATGCAAGAGGACAAGGAGGATGTAAAGAGGCGGGAGTTGGGCCATTTTGATGCGAGACGGACTCCGGAATATGAGGGTATGGGATGGGGTATGAAACGACGAGACGTAGGCCGAGGAAAATGGGCCAAACCACCACATGTGTGATTACCCATCACTGTGGTCGCGCTTGGCTAGACCTTTAGATTTCAAACACGCAAGTTCCAAATGTCCCAAGACCTTTGCCCGACAAATACTCAGTGCTCAGGCGTCATTCCCTGTTGTACCGCTACGTTATTATTTCATTAGAGTCGCAGGTCATCATTCGGAAAATCCCCCACTCATAAACTGAACATCCTCTGGCCCGCTACTACCCTGCTGCCTCCTGATGCCCAATATTGTCATGAACCTCCTAATACCCATCCCGAGACACCGTCCATCTCACCGTTCCGAGACCTACATCGCCTGACTCGCTTCCGAGACTCATAGCCTCGTTCTCCTTAGTTTCTCCTTTACTAGCTCCTGTTGATTACTTATAAAAGGTCTCGTAACTTACTCTGTTTTCCTTGTAGATCCAACTCAGTGTAATTACCCTTCTTCGTCTCAATCTTATCCTGTTTCGTGTTTGCTCATCTTCTCGCCCTCAAACTCTCGACGCGTCGTCGTGACGCTCACCGTTTGTCTTCCTTTGTCTTTCATTGGGTTCTTACAAATATCTACTCGATACCACCACGAGCCGACTGGGAGCTGCCTGAGAAGCCCGGTATCTACGAGGCTGTCCCGGGCGTATCCATTGGTATGGTATGATTCTGTCCATCTAGCGTGCGTCTACTAATGAAGCATCGGTCAGCCAGAGTCCCCACCGCCACCTTGACCTCCTTCACCCACCTCCATCTTCACCTTATTTCCGGCTGATTATTTTGTGTCACCCCTCGCTGCTGGTCAATTGCAGGTGTGATGAATAGATGGATGAGGTGAAGTGCGAACACGTCAGGGCGTCGGAATGCTGTGATAACCGCAATCGGGAAACAAGAACTTTGCCAGCTAGTTCGCCGAAAAATTCCCGAAGAAACTAATCAAGATCTTAAACATAACACGCAAACGAGTACTAGGTCCCAAAACCACTCACCAGCCTCCCAGTTCCGATGACGCTCTCAGTGATGGGTGTCTCTCACGCCGAAACGCCAGCGGCTTCAGAGTTTGAAGACACTGATCCACTATTCCCGCCACCCGCCGCAGTTAATTGAACCCCAATAATATCTTTTTCCCCACCCCGTCATAGCTGAAGCCCCAACTAGATGAGGCTGCTGCTGTCATCCTCCCGGTCGACAAGTTTTTACACAGTCGCCAGTCACTGGCTCAATGACATGGTTGACAATAAATATCGGTATTTAGTACCACGCATTTTCAGGGTGTGTACGAGAGCGTATTGGAGCAGACAATATCAGAATCCGATTGGCCTGAAATTTGACCGTTGGAAGCCCGCCGTGGCCAACGGCGGCTACACTGAGTCGCGCGAACCAAACGGAACGTTGTCGTGTTCTCGGAGATGTGTTATGTGGTGGTACAAAGGTAAGATCGATGTTGGATGTAATCCTGGACAATGCGTCACGGACGCGAGTCATGCGGCCAGGATTACAACCGTGCCATTGGTGTAGGTCGGGGTGGAGGAGCGGTGATTATGCCCAAGTTTCGCAACATACTTGAATCATTGCCAGGCGACTTTATATGCTTTGATAATTAGACGTATTGGATAGTTATAATGAGACGACGAAAGAACTGAATTTTATGTACCTCAGGCCTCAGGTCCCGAAATGATAGCTACAAGGGTCCAACGAAAACCGTTCAATACCATGGAATATTCGACTACCTCTGCTAAAGTGTCTAACTCTAGAGTTAACGGTGAGTAAGATGGGCGAAAATAAATCAAAAGTGACATTGGTGAAGGAATGAAAAAAGATGATCAGATGGGCCGGCGGCTGATCGGGCCAAACAATCCCATATCAGGCCAACGCTTCAGATGACAATCGTGAAATCTGGTGTGAATGCGGGACATGAATGCCGCACCTGTGGTGCTGCCGTGCTCGGCACAATAACATTGACAAAACGAAACTTGTGGCGGTTCAAAATTCATACTACCGTCAAGTTCATCGTACCTGCCTGTCATTCGAGTGATGAGCGAAGCGCCAAACGAAGCGCCGGCTGCACAGTGAAGGCGGATGATAGCCGAGGGTCTGATAGGGACACTCTGGGGTTCGCGGACGGAAAACATGTATATTAGAGACTGTAAAGTAAAGTAGAAACTACGAGTCATGCCGGGAGTTCACAGATCAGCGAAAATAATCTCTAAAAGTTGCGTATGTTTGTCTACAACCATCAAGTGTCCTAAACGGGAATATTGAGAACGAGACGACAACTCAACTTGGGGGCTTCGTTCGACCGTGACATCAGGGACACAACATAATAACCTGCCCGCTTGTAGACAGACTCGAGAGCCCAAGGTTAGCCGAAGTCTACGTCGCCATAAAAAAGGCCAGGAGATGATTAACGATTAGGTATGTAGCAAGCTGGGGCAAGCTCTACAGACGGGTAGCCAGTGACAATATGGAACAGGCTGGTGACTACCTGATTCTTTCCATAGGTCGCCGTCGATTAATCCTAGTAATCCCTGCCCCATTTCTACTCTGGCTAAAATCACAATGAACAAAGCTACCACTGGAACCCCTCGGCCAACTGGAAATTATATATGGTTAGCTTCGAGGCTTTTGGGGATTGGAATCCGCTTGCCTCGAAATTTACTATGCCGTCGCGCTGCGTGGCGCCACCTTCGCTACAGTTTGGGGCAGGAATGGTGCGTGAGTCGGATTTCGTACGTATATTTCGTAACCTGTTTGAGCCACGGTCAAATCGCTTGGAAGTACGAACAATGTCTGGTTGGCTATGTGTCTTGAAATCTAGAAAGTGCAGGCTGATAACGTAGGTGAGGATAAATTCATGGTATCACGAATTCGTCCCTGCATACGCTGTGGAAGAGACTTAGGACGCCAGTCCATGGCCAAATTTCATGAAGAGTCACGTCACAGTTTGGTTCGGATAAGGAAGTTGCATGGGGACCGCTATGGATAGCCTTGCCAGCCACCTAGTGGATGGATTGCTGAACCTACTCGTGGATGCTGCCGACCTTGGCAGTGCCCTCAGGTGTGTGATGCAAGACCTGATACTACCTCCTCTCCATGAGCATTTGAATATGCACTAGCCAAACATACCCCGAGTCGACCAACAACGCTGCCCATGTCTAAATACCATTTCAAAATTTCAACTTTCAATTGAGTTTTGACTGCATACCGGTATCACCTTCTTGCATGGCTGCTAGTGCGAAACATTGTGTGTACAAATGCACTAATCCGTAAGCTCCTCGCTCAAAGAACACATGCAGAATGGCATCCACACTATTATATAATATATTCCGGTACTAGTACCATGAGCTCTAGCTTCACCCCTTACTCCTACAACGCCGGTGCCTACGACCGCCAATACAGATGACCATTCCTCACCACTACCCCACACGAGGGACGATAGTGTCTCTCCGCCCCGCTCCCTCGCAATTCGCCAACCCCAAGCTTGTCCAGCAAGTCGCATCCACTATCACCACCCCCAAAAATCTTGAACTGGCATGCATCCCCACGGCACCAGCCGGATGCACAGCTGGAGACACGAATTTTTTGGGAGAACGCACCCTCGCCCTCCTCACGTCCACCGCTGCAGAAGGTATACCTCAGCTTGCAAGACTTCGCACGGCGCGGAGGGCGCCGGGACGGAAGTAAAAGAGCAGTCGAGGGTGGAGGGGAACAAACAAGGCGAGGCAGCAGGATTTCGGGGTGGAGGCAAGGGATACACAAGAGGTAGGCAGGAGCAGGAAGACGGTGTCGAGCTTGAGGGCTGGACGGAGACCAAGGGTAGTGGGGATGGACATCATGCTTGATGGCCACCCACGGGCGCACCCACTGGTCAATATCACATCCCCTCATTCGCCCAACACACACGTTCCTGCGGAAATCACCTATCACGCGAAAGCCGAGATTCTGGATGACATCCCCATCCCCCAGCTTGGGAACAGCTACCCTACAACCCCGAAACTATTCCCTCACATCAGCCCCTCAACATTCATCCAATCCTCCATCCGTCGCAACACATAACTAGTCCGACCCCCCCACCGCCGGAATTCGATGCCAGCTCTCGTCGCCCCTCCCGTGAGGACGGCGAAATACTGAATCCAATCCCATCAACGCCATTCCCTTTCAAACGACCCGCCTATGTTCCTCCCTCCACATCAGAGGAGCCTTCCCCTTTCGTGCGCAAACAATCCACCCACATACCTTACTCGCACGCGCCCCTGACGCATCCATGCTCCTTCCACACCTTGCCCTCCACTTCTCCCTCAATGCACCCCCGTCGCCCCTCCAACCCTGCATATCGCCCTCCAACCCTGCATATCGCCCTCCCACGCCGCAGCAGCTCCACCCCCACCTTCAAGTAATGGGGCCACCAACCCACCCCCCGTCCGCCGACCTCCCAGTGGCCCCCGCGCCCTCATCATACTCCTCGCGCAGCGTATCCGGCCCATTCCACGCAGCCCCTCCATTAACCGTGACTGAGACCGTGAACGCGAGCATGCGTGGCAGCCCCCGCCATGCTCGCTCTGGTCCACTGTCCAGCGGGGCAGGGGGCTGGTCGCACTAGACGTGTTCCGTTTCCCTTGTCTTGTCCTCTTATTCTCTGCCCTCACAATGGCTGCGACATTCCCCTACTCCGGCCGTGCAGGGCTTGAATGCATCGAATCACACATAGGCGGGTATGCCTACCTCACCATCGTACCGATGTAGTGCAAGCACCGATATATAAACTCGCTGCTATCCACCTGTGTATTATCAGAGATGACCTAAGACAAAATACGGCGCGTAATCCGCAGGCACTGCCGACAGCCTTCGTGAGTTGCCCGCTGTTCCCCCTGCTCCCTGGAAGCTGAAAGTCGGCCGCGTAGTCGTCGACAACGTTGCACACCAGACAGGGTGTAAAGGCGATAGGACAAAAACAATAGGGAAGGCGGGGAGGGTAGGGAAGTGGAAATGAATATGAACGAGGATACGAGAGTTGGAGATGAAGAAGGTTGGGCGGGGTTATGGACTTGCTTCTTCATATTTATTTCCCTCTACTTCAATTGAGAATTAAATGTATTCCGATACTTTATCATTCGGAGCAACCTGGCCATAGGGTAATGGAATGGGAAGCAAGGTCTATGGGGTATCAAAGCCATTGTGTTGCCCGCCTCGATGTTAAATCCAACGCATGTACCAGTCATGCCGCCTGAATCAGGAGACAGAAGATATAAGTAATGCGGATACAATGACGTGGAGCGGTAAACGAACCTGCGGCCGTATGATATTGCATGAAGTGGCTGACCTTGAGTGGTCCGAGGGGGTATCCATAGAATAAACTAAAGCCTTCAAAAATCATGGTCTTTTTTTTTTTTTTTTTTTTTTTTTTTTTTTTTTTTTTTTTTTTTTTTTTTTTTTTTTTTTTTTTCAGGGGCTGGTCGGCATCGGGGTTTTCTCAGCTATACCAGATCATGAGCCGGCGACTGGCCAGTGGCAAACTACTTCACGCCTGAGGTGCCATGCATTGGTTGTCGACGATCCAGTGGTATTGTGAAGGTGGGAATTAAGTAGGCATCACTTCTGATTTGGAATTATGGGTGAGATCCGTCGAATCTCAAATCAAGCCCACCGAGTCTGAGTCCTGAACGGTTAGATCCAATGCTAAAAACGCCTGACATGACGCACCAGTCCATCGGCCCATCGGTCCAACGGTCAAAACCCACCCAAAACCTTGCACACAACACATCTATCAACCAGCCCTGCCCATTCCTCCCATCACTGCCCTCTCAAAACGTCATGCGCCCATTGGTGGCTGGGGGTTAGTCCACAAGCTGCTGTGTGCTGTGTTGTTCTGATGAAAGGGCATGAGGCGATATTCATGGAATACAGATGCCTCCAACTTGGACGCGATTTGAAGCTGAAGCAAGCCGGGACAGCAATGCGAGAAGCCGCATGAACAAGATCCACCGAAACGACTGAGAGGTGTTTGGCAAGGGCTCCCAGAAAAAATGCCTCATCTTCTTCCGGTTAGAATCCCGCTCTCCCCTGCTCATGGGTAAAAACCCTATGACTTGGAAACTTTGCCGCGCGCAAGCAGCGGCCCTCACCCTCTTGAAGTTTCAAAGGTCTAACAACATGCACAGTAACGTCAAAATAAATCATGGCCGCAGATCGCCACTCAACTTTTTTGCCATGTCTTCTGGCTGGCTTTTGAGGCGCCAAGTCAATGCGATTCAATGATCGCTTGGCTTCGGCCCGGGTGAACGATCACGTGACCATACACTGTTGAGTCTGACATTGTCCGCCCACAACGCCACACTGTTCGTATTGATATATATCCCGCATGCCTACGGCTGGGGGGATCTCCCAGAAACCCTCTTGATCTCATGGAGCAAATGCAGAACCAAGGTCCCCCCACAACTCCCCAGCGCGTGGGCCAAATCGCCAACCTCCCTGCCAGCTTGAAGTCGACGCCAAACAGCAACGGAACTGCAGCTACTTCGGAACATCTAGGAGTGCCAATGTATGTATCCTTTGAATCAATCTGAACGAAATTTTATAGGTGATGGTATTTGCAGCATAGATGCTGTCTCTCCTGCTCTCTTCGAAGATATAAGGAATCACGAGAAACGTCCCGCAGACATCGTCCTGGGAGCATTCCTTGTGTTATGCTTGGATGAGAAAGCTAATAATAATATCGAACCCGAAGACCTCGTGAAGAAATATTTGAAGGCCGTACTTCCAATATGCAATGAGATGGATTCACAGCTTCATTCCTATTTGAAGGAATAGTACGCTCTCCCAGCTCGGTCAAATTCCATTTACTGACCTCAGTTAGTGTGTCTATTACATCCGAGGAGACAACACGATACAAGCCATTCGTTTTCGCCTTCAACCATGCTTTGGAGAAACTACAAACAGTCGAATGCGACGAACTTCGGTCACCCTCAGAATTGAACATAATGTTTCACCGGAATGACCCCAAATACATTGTGGGAATGCATGATGGAGGCAGGTCGTCTCGCAAACCGGACGTAGTACTGGCTTCCCTCGACGCCGTGCGGGCTGCCTTTAAAACCAAGCAGGACGCCCTCTCCAAGCCTCCGGATGATACCTGGAAGGGTTTTGCCTACAAGACTGCAGGGGAGCATCCAAGAGGCAACTTTGATTGGGGAGGCATCGTCAGCAGCCAGGAGTTCAAGAAGAATAAGAACATCACATCCACCCTGCCGGGGTCCTACGAAAGTGATGCTCCGTGTGGGGTAATCGACCCACAGCCTCTTCCAAACACACGACAGGATGCAGATGGTGAAATCTGTTTTACCGAAGAAGCCGAGGAATTACAGCAGCGAGCACCAGCTGAAGTCCCAGCGCCAGATTCAGGGAAACCTGAAGTGCTCCCACCTCGAAGATCGGCACGCCTCGTCTCTAGTTCAGATCCGAACCCGATGCAGCAGCAGCTTCATTCCTCTTCATCATTGATGGCGTCGGGGGGTGGCAGCTCCGGCAAGAGGAAGCGTGAAGCAAAGCTGCAAAAGTCAAAGAAGATGCGAGTTTACGAGCACATCAAGCTCCCAAAGCGTATCCCAGCTATGCTCCAGTGTGCGGCATATGCTGCGGAAAGGATGTCGTACGGATTCTGGGTGACTCACGTCATCAATCTGGTCATTGTTGGTGAGTTGCACCAGAGTTTCAAATTCTCTTTTCTGATGTCCCCATAGATGATGTCGCCTATGTGTGGTATTACGACAACGAAAATTCCGTACAATCATTTGGCATCAATTTCATCAAAGACCTCCCCTACTTCTTGGTCCTCCTCCTCGCATTCCAGCGCTTCGACTCACAGAACTGGGGGGAAATGAAGGAGTTCAAGCAAGTCAAGACGGCACAGACGAAGATCCAGAAGGCCAAGACACCAACGACATCACAAACATCATCGCCAGAAGGAGAAGAAGAAATAATCACCCTCCATTTCAGTGCGCCAGAGTCCGGTACTCCCGAGCTACAGTTCAAGCTATGCCAGAACGGTAAAATTTGCGGACATTACGGGCTCAAGGGACGCTGCACGCAGGTGCTCAAGACGACGAGCAGTTCCAAGGACCCTCGTAATAGAACCAAGACTTTGGAAGCCGTCGAAATGGTCTCGAAGCTATACTGGCCTCAAGCGTCCCGAACCCCAGAGGCAGAGATATTAGAAAGAGCGCGCATGGCTGGCGAGAAGGCTGAACACAACCACATCAAAGGGCATCTACCGGATCTAATCTACACGCGTGACTTCGACCAATATTCCACCAACCATATCAGAGATCTTCTTGGAATGGAAACCGAGGGCGGCAAGCGCGTGCTACGATGGATAGTGTATCGCAAGTTGTATCCCATCACCGATCTCATAGGTAAGGAGTTTTGGAGAATATTCTGGGAATGCTTCCGTTGTGAGTGTGTTCCGCCTCGCCTACCTCCCTACCTGACAATCTCCCCTCAGGTCACCTACATCTATGGCGGGACGGGATTCGGCACTGTGATATCAGTGTCTCGAATCTGATGTATGACAAGGATTATAATCGTGGTATACTCAACGACCTCGACCTCGCCCAACTACGGGACCGCCTCCCCCCGAGCGGGACGGAGCGGACTGGGACGATGCCGTTCATGGCGTTTGACCTTCTCCAGGAGCCTGCATGGCATGGCCACGTGGAGCGGGAGTATCGCCACGACGCCGAGTCGTTTGCATGGGTACTGTTGTGGATCTGTTGCGGCTATAAAAATGGGGCGGAAATCCGTCCAAGACCTAGGCCTTTGCAGGACCTTATTCAACACAATTTTCAAGCTACACACAAGGAGAAAATGGAAAGGGCTACCAATCTAAACCACGAAAATCTAAGACCGACAACTTCCTACGACGTGGACTATTACAATGTAGCGACCAGCTTAATTCATATTTACCACACCCGACACGTAGCAGCCGCGAAGCCAAAGCCCCTACGTAGCAATAACCCCCAAACCAAGAAGAATGAAGTAGAGTTTAATCGCCCGGGGTCGAAACATAATGAGTCGGTGGACATAGACACGGAGCTGCAAATCTGGCGCAGGGAACTAGAGGAACTTGGTTTCCACACTGTTGAAATTTGACGTGTTCGTTTTGTGGCTATGTGGATCTGGCCTGGGGTTGTTGGAATACACGACTTGTCAGGCGAGTTCGAATAAAACTATTCATAATAGCGTGATTTTCAAAGTGCATCGATTTTGTTTCCTACCACCACTACTACCACCACCACCACGGCCTCGTCTCCAACCCCCCGGCCGGCTAATATCCTGTTATAATTATTTGGTCGTTCTTTTAGAAAGAGCGCGCATGGCTGGCGAGAAGAATAAATACAAACCCGTCAAAGGGCATCTACCAGATCTAATCTACATGCGTGACTTCGACCAATATTCCACCAACCATATCAGAGATCTTAGGATGAAAACCGAGGGCGGCAAGCGCGTGCTACGATGGATGGTGTATCGCAAGTTGTACCCCATCACCGATCTCATAGGTGAGAAGTTTTGGGGAGTATTCTGTGTGTTCCGCCTCGCCTACTTCCCTACCTGACAATCTCCCCTCAGGTCACCTACATCTATGGCTACGAGATCGAATGAAACCGTCAATGGCATCATTTTCAAAGTTCATCCTGTCTCTTATCACCACCTTCGTCTCCGGCTCCCTCGACTCCTAGCGGGAGTGTGGTGTTCGGCCAAAGGGTCCTCTGCAAACCACCTGCAAAGTCGGGTGTCGGGGACGAGTAACAGATCCCCTTCAGTGGCCCGGGTGCTGAGAATCCGTCCGACGTGGAGCATGGAAGGTGGTTCTTGAGTAATGAATTTTGAGTAGCAATAAAACCAACTCACTGGTGTGCAAGCGTCTGGATTCGCGGGACTCCTTGAATCCGGAATCGATTTGGTGATAGTCGTTTGATGGTCCAGATTGGTTGTGAGCTGTGAATCCGGAACGGGGAGGTGTTTGGATTGTATATGGGACGAGTTGGGAGATGGGGGCCGAGGGTGCTGGAACAATGGGCGCATGAGAGGCGGGGAAAGGAGGGCTTGTAAAACTTAGTGGGAATGCGCAACAGCCTGAGATTCTGTAGATGTGTAAGGGTAATGAAAATAGACAAAGCAACTGACCACTGGGGGAAGCTTCCGGATTAGCGGAACTCCTTGAATCCGGAAGATAGGCGTTTGACGGCTCAGATTGTGAGTGTAGGCGATGGGTATTTGGATGAGCGTCACACATCAACCGCCACGGCCACACACCACTCCTACCACTGGCCACGCCCCATCCCTCTTACTGTCCCCCCCACCCGCCTCAACTCTGAGAACAGTTCCTAGCCCCCGGGAAGGTCACTAGGCCCTCCCCGGTTATCGTTCTGTCCAGCATCCATTGTTAGTGGCTCGGAGAACTTTGGGATACGGACTGCTTTACCAATCTTGGGCCCCAGCACCCGGTGTAGGACTTGTTTCACATGCGTATTCAGGACAAACTACCGGTTTCTCGCTTGTCATGCACTCTCCAGCGCACGTCTACATTGATTTGCGCGTGACTTTTCTCTCATTGGGATACGCGGTTCTCGGGTTTTTATCAGGTCGATTCCTCGTTTGTAAGCTCCGCTCATTTTTGGTATTGATATCTTGCTTGGTGTAGGACCGTCGTCGACCGCGGGAATTTCAAGGCGTCAAATGGTAGGTCGATATGGTCATTGTTTTAGGCTCCCTACAGCAGAACGGGGCAGTCGTTATAAGAAAATAGAAGTCCGGGCAGGTTCGCAATCCCCGAAGCACTAGACTCACCTGGTACACGGATTATCAGCCATCGCTCCTTTCCCAACTCCACCACACCACCCCGTACATCGAACTCTCTGCCAGACACCTCACCATTCGGATAGGTGTTGAGGCCGTTGGCGGACTCTCGGATGTAAAGGCATGGGTGAATGGGGTGAGTGACGTGGTGAGGGCCTGTAAAACTCAAGCAGTGGTAGTCAGTATCTTGCCACAGCCAAATCGCAACCCTCAAGCGCAATTGCGAGCTGCCCATTGTGAGAGCCAATACGCAACCACTGCGTGAAGGCCGCAATAGGAAAACGAGATAAACTTACCCTGATTAGTTCAGCGCCATGTTCTATGCGAGCCCCGGGATATCTTGCAGAATAGGTGATGGCCTGAGATTCTGTGGGGGGTTAAACGCCTGAGCAATCAAACGGCTTAAAAAACGACGAATTGACTCACCGCTAGGCATGGCTCCGGATTGGCAAAACTCTTGGAATCCGGAACGTATCTGACGGTGGACGTTTGGCGGACCGGACTGGCAGACCCGGATGACAGATGAGCATCAAGAGCATCCCCGTTAAACGCGGGATGAGTTGAGGGGTGACATCCGGATTGATAAGGCATGGGCGACCGATAAGCATCAAAAGCATCCCCGTTGAACGCGGGATGAATTGAGAGGCGGAGTTGAGCGTGGTATACGTGGGAGAGGTTCGGACGGGATCCTGGAATGGGACCCTAAACCCACGCCGCTGAAGCGGAGTTTGAAATATGAATTTCGACGGTTTGGGCGCAAGTCCGCATCTCATAGAATGCCTTCCCCAGCCTCAAACTTCCCCAGTACTCTTGTAACATTATAATATTGCCATCCTAACTCTAGCTGAACCCTAACCGAACCCTAACAGCTAAGGCCCCGTTCGGTTCCCGGTTAGTGTAGGTTAGGCCAGAGTTAGATTTCCTTTTTTGTATGTAGCTTCGTGGGAGACTGAAACCTAGCCAAGGGGCGTGTCCAGCGAGAGCTAGTTAGGTTAAGATCAAAGTCACACCAGATGTAACGCCCTGATCAGATCAGGTCTGGGGCTGGGCAATCCCGGCCAAACCAGCCGCCAGATTTAAACCTAATAAAACCAAATTGAAATAAACCTAATCAAGCAATTTTGAAAAGTGACACAGCGGGAAAGCTGCCCATTTCTGCTTTTCACAAATACATTGAGGCTTAACTTTGAGCGTAAAAATTGTGGTTATGGTACAAGAGAATTGATCCTCCGAATTGGATTTTTTCTAATTTTGAAACCACGGTCCCATTTGGAGAAACATTCCTGTTACCCAGTTGGAGCACCCTATATAGACATTATAATCACGATTTGGAACTTTGAAAAAAACCTAATTCGAAGAAACTCTTTGCTTATACTGTATCTACAAGCCTTGTATTCAACACTAAGCCTGGATGTGTTTGTGGAAGCCACAAACGGGGCAACTCTCCACCTAGGCGAACCCCAAGTGAGCAATTTAATTAGACTTATTAGATTTCATTAGGTTTAGGGTTTGGCCGATAATTTGGCCGGGATTGCCCAGCCTCACTACATCTATATCTTATCAAGATCCATCCAAGACTAATCAATGATCCATGGGGTGTTACGGTCTGTTATCCATTGTGACTAACTTGGTCACTACGGTTAGTGACAGGGTCTTAACCTGACTAACTCTGGCCTAACCTACACTAACCGGGAACCGAACGGGGCCTAACCAAAGTCTAACCGAACCCTAACCGCTAACTGCTAACCAAACCCTAACCAGCTAAGTTTGTCGTTTTAAACGCCGCTTTCAGCGGCGTGGGTTTAAAGTTCCCTGGAATGTGCGTCAACCATCACATGGTCGTGTTTGGCTGACCCTTTCAGTTGTTTGGTTAGACCTTTAGATTCTGCTCAAACGCAACAAGTCTTGTTGCGCCGCCGCCGTTTGCGACCCTTTCAGCTACCCCAACCCTCCCTGCGTCCCTTCCGGTTCATACCCACTTCAAGACCGCGTCGTTCACTGGGCGTTCAACGCTGGTGTTTCGAATTCGTTTGGGCTCTTCACCAAGCGTTCAACGTCGATGCTTGAGTGAAAACAGCGCACGTCAGCACATCTTTGATATCCTGGACGACACCAACCAGCAGGAGCATACAAAGCGCTACTCGGCTGCCGTCGCTATGTCACTCACATATGGCAAATACCTCAAATCCTACTCTGATCCCGACGTTGTAGCCATTGCCGTTTGGGTGTCGCTTTGCATCTGGGCGTGTGGCGAGTCAACATGCGGCCATTATTTGGTAAGCGATACGCTCCCAGCATAGTCTAACCTAACCCTATACACAGATATATACCCAGGTACCTCAAGGAACTTTGGCGGGGTCCGATATTCAGAATGCCTCTGAGTGTGCAATATACATCACGTACCTACCCCATCTGGTCAGCTGCACCTAATTACAAACAAACCACCCGATGGTCCCGGTGGCCATGATGTCACAGTCAACCAGTCCTTGCCCTCGAGGCTGTCAATGAGAGTCGACTGCTACATGATAATTAGAATAGTGGTGATGGTGAATACAGATGAATACACGCTGCCAAGGTATCATGTACGTTAGTACCGGTGGGAACGGTTAAGTCAGTGGCTGACGACGAAATCGACGTGAGTGGCAGGTGATGTCTGCAACGTCGCCCTTGGACGGGTAGCACAGCAGGAGCACATTCAGTAGTGATATATTGGAACATCATAAGGATCACATACCTTCAAGTGAAGCCTCACCGACGCACTCTTTAGGATGGAACCCAACACCTTTGAACACGAGAGCGATCATGATTCATCATCGAAGTTTCGGTCATAAATTCGTAGCGACAGGTTGAAGAATGAAGAGGTTGCTTTTTACGCTGTAATGAGTCGGGGCTGCGTGAATGGAGAGGTTGCGGACACCACTACAGGGTATTACGGATGATAGACTACAACTCAAAAAGCGTCAGCGAGTTCTCAAAGCCACATGGCAGCTCACTTACTGTCGTAATGGAATGGAACAAGCAGGTGGCGCCCAGCAGATCACATGACAACTTGCAGTCTTGTTTCGGAATGTCCGTGCGTGGGTTTGAATTCCAGTCGGAGCTGGAATTGACCCACCAGTTGAACGCCCCCGAACCATGACAATAACCGTTCTGCGAGGCCACTCAAATTCTCATTTTCCCCGTTATCAGCGCGATGCTTCTGGACGCGCCAAACTGCAGGTAAGCCGTTCATCAACTTAGTAGCAGCTTTTCAATTCTCAGGCGAATGTTAAAGCAACTATCCAATGCTTATACGTGCCCATTAATCACACCGGCTGGCTGATCACTCAACTTCCTGCGCCAGCTCACGTCACCCTGAACTCGCGCGGGTGATCCGTGGGTTGCTACCCGGATGCCATCTGCGCAGCGATAGACAGATGCAACATTGGGGCGAGGTAACGAACGATGGGATAGCCGAGCTGAGGGATGCTGTGCCTTCGAGCAACGTGATCGGTGTGCACCGTTGACTTTCTCAACCAACACTGACCCTGTGCCATTCCGTAGCCTGGCGTTATCGAGCGATAGTCGGTAACCCCTACCGTGGTGCGCGTCCACCTTTCTGTTCAATGTACCTGCTCACATTCCCTTCAAACATGCTGCTCTCCTCCAAATATCCACCGACTGACTCCGTCACTTAGTCGCAAGTACGCAACCCACGACTTTGCGACTCCCTTCCGAAACAATACTGCGAGTTTTCATGTGAACTCGTCGGCGCCGCCTGCCTATCCCATTCCATTATGACAGTAAGTGAGCAGAGATGTGGCTTTGAGAACTCACTGACGCTTTTTGAGTTGTAGTACACCAGATCCAACCCGGAGGAACAATCAACCATCGATCAACATTACAAGGGAGTCTGTGAGGCATACCTGCGCTTATCATCCGTGATACCCCGTAGTGGTGACCGCAAACTCTCCCATCACGCAGCCCCAGCCGCTTTCGCTCGCTAACTCATTGGATCATCCACAATGCGCCACGTATACAAGTCATGCGGGCGGCGTACCAAGAGCTCGCGCCTATTGGGCGGGTACACTCTCTCATCTCATCGCATGTCGCCGATTAGTCTCGTGTATATCTTGCGTGCATACCCCAAATATTGTAAAACATTCCAGCTTATACACGTTAACCCATCATACCCCACCACTACCCCCAGCGCGTCACTCCACCGAAATAGCTATGATTGATACTTTACCTACACTGTCGCACCCTGCCTGTATCCCTTCTATCGATTTCAATCGAACAACCTGGTGGGTGTAGCAATGAACCTAAAAATCGGAGCGGGGTTCACCAGTGTGACAGGCAGTCAGCTGTCATCCCTGACGGAGTGCGAGATAAAGGGTGATGTAGCGGGCCGATAGCGTGTAACATGCTCGGGCTTTCGTTCATCAGTGTACCCGCGAACTTTGATCGATGTGAGGACATGAATCGCTCCAGCGATGAATGCGGACGTTGTGTGGGCGATCGTAGATAGTAGAGGAAATAGGCGGTGGGGAGAGACTCGGCGGAGTGGTCGAGAGAGCGCCCAATGACAAAATTGATGTGAATGGACATGAGAGAGAGGGTGGGCTCGGGTAGTGACGCGAGGAGCAGTCACCAAGAGAAACAAGCTTGAACGCGACGTCAATCCCAGAACGGTGATACGGCAGCAGCAGCTTCCCTACCGATATATAGGAAGAGCATATGACATACCTTTATACCTCACAGATGCGCTCTATAGCACGAAACCCAAGTTTGAGGATGCCATGCGATAATCATCACCGCTTTTCCGTTAGAACGAGAGAGGCAGACAGAAGTCGAGTCATTGATAGTCCTCGTTGGCGACACAACGTAAAGCCTATCCGAGGAATAGAGAGGTGTGTCTCACAACGAACGCTGCGCGTTGGCTTGTCGTCGGTTCGTGAAATGCTGGAGTTGAGATGCTGGAGTTGAGTTATAAAAGTGTCGTGATGTCTGTGTTCCCGCGCTGTTTACACACTTTGACCCATAACGTCGCTTCGCCAAAACGACCAATACCTTCGACTCGAGTATGCGTTGTTATCCACGTATCTATACCCTCCTTCCTTTCAAACCCGACATGGCCAGAGGCGAGATAAGGACGCTAGCTAGGAGGGCGATTGAAACTCACCAGTCCAGTATGCGTCGACCCCCCGCGATTAGTGTCCAGTGGGTTGTCATGTATGTATCTAATACATCAAACTCACAACACTCACGAGCCGGCAACCCAGGGGTCCATGGCACCACTCTCGCGACCGAACGAAGCACTTAACTATCCGCGGCTTCTTCAACCGCCGGGGCGTTTATACAATGCACGTCTACCAAAACGGATCGACTTTTTATAAGAACGGCGGCAGTTGGAGTGAAAAAGGATTGGACATTGGAACGCACTGTTCCCGACTTTGAGGTGTACCCCGTGCTTCTTTACCTACCTGATCTCTTGTTCTCTTGGAGCCACTTGCTTGCGTGTAATGAACATCGTGCATGATCTGTGGGACCCCCATTAAACATTTGGAAATAATCAAATGTGTTACCGCCGGGACGCGCTTTCCTTGCGGATGAGCATACATAGTCTCACTCTAGTCAGATTGCGACCGACAGTCCTTGCCATCAGGCTGGAAATAAGTTTAAGACACCATTTGCGGGAGTCACTACGTGTGGTGTATATGGGTTCCCTTGTTAGCGACTGCATGGACCTAGATCCCCCATCATCGTGTCCTCGTAAGATGCTTTTGCTGAAATTGGGCTTACGCATTCGGCGAATTCGCCAGGCGCAGAAGGCCGGCACAAGTGCCCTGTTGATTCGAGATAAAGTTTGAGTCAGACCCTGGTGAACACTGCCAACGTTGAGGTCGGAGTTTTAATAAAGTCTCAGGATTCGCTTCGATAATTAGTTCGTCTAAATATAAGTCAAATAGCCTCAATATCAGTCAACTGTCTTCACGTGTCAAGCACGATCTTCCGGTGTGATGTCTTGCTACGGATAGTGGTAGTTCGTCTTTCATGCAAACATCAATATTTAACTCGAAGTCATGTGTGGGATACAACAGCGTGTACGAATCCCGTATTACTTGAACTCGAAATAGATCACGGAGTTGACATGAAATGTCATAGTGGGATTTATGTGGGAAACAATAAATTGACAACCTATTTACGTCGCCTTGATCGCAAGAAGAATCACGAACTGGACGTTAACAGAGAGGTTCTCCGACTCGACGCCATTGTAATGCCCGGTGTACGTATTGAGAGTGTATCCCACGGAAACTATTGCATCGACTGGCAGGTCCTCACGCCCTTTCTTATACAGGGGCATTTCTGTCAATCTATCGAAATCATTGCCAGTAAATTTGAATGGAGACGATGTTCTGCCCCGTCCATCATAAATCGGGACTGAAAGGTGATATGTCAGATTTCATTTCAAGCTTGTTCATCATCAAGCAGGCGGGATCGACACGAGCAGTATTTACGAAGAACTCGTATCTCGTAAATGTCAAAGCACATAGGATGATCCTGGAAGGGGCACTTAGTAAGCAGCAATATTACAGACAGGATATGCGAGGCTCACAAAATAGTTTGTTTCGGTAGACCTCGAATGACTTCCCCGAAATCCGCCCGCTCCACAGTTACATTCGGGCGGCCCCCGAAGAGTACGACATCGCAAAAATGACTGAGTTACATGGGCGACAGAGTCAGAACATACTAGGGGTAACTTACTTTAGAACCGGAAGCCCGTCGTAGATCTGGTACAACTTTGGGTGTTGAATATCTCTGATCATGACTGGCTCCGTGGATTGGAGCATGATGGTGTTTTGTTTGACATCAAAACTAGGTAACATAGCTATCAGTGTCAAAAGCGGCTCAAGCAAGTAATTACTTACGGTTCGGCGCTGACTGAACGCTCGGAAGCTGATTCACCGTCCCCGATTGAAACTGCAGATGAATATCCACTATGGTTTGTGGTGAACATACATGTGGATACCTTAGCAATTGTATTGCCAAATAGCGAGGCAGTGAAAAACGTACTCGACTTGCCCTCCAGCGCGTTCAGTGCCATCCGACTCAATGGCTACCTCATTGCAGAGAGACTCCGCTAGTTGAAGGCTAGAAAGTAACACTTCAATCATTTGGGACTCGGACCCAATTAAATTCCCTCACTGGTTGACCGAAATAGCAGCAGCTGTAGGTGCCGACACAGAGTTAGTAGACTTGGCAACATGTTTCGGACTAATAAATGAGAATTGCAGTGAGTAAGCATACATATTAGGACTGGGAGGATGCTGGCACCACTCACTATATGGGCAGCACATGTTCGCCGGGGAACTCATTGTCGCTGTCAATGCCTCCTATGCCAGGTGGAGTAGCGATTTTTTCAACGACTCTATCAGCAGTCAGGGAATCAGTAACCGTCTACTGACCTGGAGGGGGAAGCAGAAAACTTACGTCGCCTCGGCAAGAACCTTCGCTTTTTCTGTCTTCGTGCGGGAACGACTGCACAGGGTCAAAGGAAGTCACCACTGCCAGTAGAGGAGCATAAACGACGAACACTGGGCGCGGCCTGGGAGTGTTCACTACACTAAGTGGAGCTGCGCTAGCATTTTCGTCACTCGCGGTGACCTGAAGCATAGCATCCAGTTCGGCGCTATGGGCAGAAAGGCAATGAGATACATCTGCGATGTAGCAGCTCAACGTACGAGAAATCAGGCTCAGCGAGCATATTATATGCCGCTTCCTCTGAAGCGGGGACCGCCTTAGAATTGACCTTCTTTTTTCTGGGTGAGACAGGGACCGTCTCTAAGACCTCGCTGGGAGGCAGTGTCAAGACATCCGCATGCAATAACAGACAAACATGGCTATGAATCTTACACTTCAGAATCATCGGACTGGACTCGCCTTCGCTTTCCCGCAGCTTTGGAGCCGGCAGTTTTCCTCGGGGCCATGGCAATGTTAACTCTGGTAAATAAGGGGACAGGAGTTGGAGAGTAAATGGATCTGAAGAACATTCGGTAGGGCCCCATGCACTTTTATAGTCGTGTGCCCGTGCGGGCAATACCCGTGATACCCAGTCCTCAATCGGGTAACCAGACTATGTGTCCTCGCGATCACTTGGGCGCGGATATCTTTGCTTTATTATTTCATTACCATTAACCATGTTTCATTACCATTAACCATGTTTCATCACCGTCAAATAGTTTCAGCCTGAGCTTTCACCTCCTATACCCTGTCCCTCGAGGATGGCCCTAATACTGCTCAAGCAATAGCGGCCACGGCGAGATTGTTGTCTCACTTTAAAAGACGTCTGTAGTAGAAGAATACGACGGACTGAAACAAGTTCGAATCCGTGTCATTCCTCTGTACCTAATATTCAGCGGGCGTCACGGCCCTCCTGATAGGCAGACAAGTAAACAAGGTGACGACATCACCGGTTGTCCACTGTACGCCTCAAAAACATATATTAAAATAACATTCATACATCAAACGTCATCCTCACCTGATGGTATGGAGGAAAGATGAGATCCGGGAATTAGCTGAAGTGAAATAGGACGCTCGACCAAGACCGCGGTAGCGGTGATGTGATATGACGAGCACTAAAAGGGAATGGCAACCCGTCAACCGAAGTGAAATGAAATTTGACTATGCACGCAGTCCCGATAATGAGGTATATCATCCATTGAAAATTGGTGTAAGTCCGCAACCTGCCCCGAACCTTGTCCTACAACACCGCTTATTATACGCCAACAGACCTACCTAGTATGGACCGTCATTATGACATGGAAGGCGCTCGTGAGTGTCACTTGCCACGCTATAATAGAATACGATAACAGTTGGTGATCAGGAAACGCGCTAGAACAGATGGCGTGTAGCGTACCAGATGGAGAGGATAGGCCTCTTGCCAAAGTTATATTGAACGTCAGCCAAAGTAGTGAATCTTACGAAATATAAAGACTCATGTTATTTGCTATCGCAGGCAAACGGCGGCCCGGGAGACCAAGCCCAAGTAGCACAGTTTGAGCACCCCCAAACCTGGCGCCTTATTAAGAAAGTAAACGGAGTCGAAGCCAAAGGACTTGAAAGCGAAGAAGTAATTTTCACCCTTATTGGTGTAATCTGTGGCCACGATTTGCCCCCACTCAAGGAGAAACCATCGTACGCCTTCACTAAGACGCTTCTCGACCTGCTTACAATGATATCGGCAGCGTCGCGGCCCGACGGTACAAGTTTCTGAGGCAAAGCATCAGTGTAACCGGTATCGGGAGTCCTACCTTTGGTGCTGCCGTTGAAGCTACGCATTGTATTTTCGACATGTTTCAGAGGCAATTTGAAGAAGGGGCTCTCCATGTCTGGGAAACACCCAGTGATCAATCGCACCCAACCCTGCTCATGTCGAACCGCTACCTGACACCAAGGAGAGACGCCCTACATATGGAGCATATTCCATTTGAAGCTGAGGTAGACCCCCACGGTTACCTTGAATCGATGATTAAGGACGGGTACATTCACGGTGAAGAGAATAACGTGGAGTACTACACTCAAAGCATCAAAGAAGGAAAGAAAATGTCAGTTGATATCCAGACCTAGAAACAAAGCCAAATCCGCTTACATACGAAATCATAGCTTTGTTAAAAGTGGTCCCCAAAGTTTTAGGAAGGGCGACATCGTCGAAGTGCAGGTATCGTTTGTTGTCGTCCCATTGAAAGAGCAGCGGTATAAAATGATGGGCGTGTTGCATGCAATCGCCCTGTTAGACACGAGCTTCAGTCAGGTTCGTGCCATATCAAGCTTAGTAAATGAATCCCAGTAAATATAAAGGTACAGGAGGCTACAAGGAAGCGGTCCATGACTGCAACCATACCACGAACCACCGTTGTTTCTCTCAAGCGCAAGGTGGGTTACGAGACCGAGGGACAGAAGAAGAAAGCGAATATGGATGTAGATGAGTGAGAATATTGAGGAGGCAATCGATTTATATGTAGATGGACGTAGAACATACAACACACGCTACATTTGAAAACAAGGACCTACGATACTGCAATCCAGGATCGTGGAGGGGGAGCTTCTGAGTGGGGGCAACAGCGGCAGGTAGTGCCAAGGCCAAGGTCAAGTGTGGCCTTGAACCCGTGAGTAGGGACGTATGTCGGCTGAGATTTTCCCGGTGTGGATGCACAGGACGGATTGGGAAGCCTCCGCGCCGCATGTCGTTCAGTGGGCGAAGGAGGTAGATAGGACAGTGGCCCAGCCATCCGCGCCTGTTCGTAGCCAGTGGAGCAAGCCAGACAAGTAGTCCGGCAAGAGAAATAACCGGTCAACTTCCTTCTTGCCTCGACCTTTGTAATCCTCGCGTTTTTCCCTTAGCTCTCCCTCAGTTGCATGCATAAATAGTCAAAATAGCGGTCTGTAACCCACATTGATACATGTCCAGCAGAGTAGTCGCGCTCGCCTCCCATACCACGGGTGACTCATCTCGGATCCCATCATAGTACCAGACCACACCATTGGTGGTTATTAAACGTGCAGTAAAATGTTGACCTCCGTAGTAAATTACGCCCCTAAGATTATACGACTGTAACTGATCATCAACAACGACAAACACTCTATCTTCTACTCTATATCCCGGTCCACATTCGGCGACATCAAAAGCAAGTAATGGTGGAGCGTTGACATAGGATGATTGTCTATAAATAATTCCGCCACAGATAGCACATTCTGAAGACGTGCTCACGCAAACCCACCATTGGCATCCCTGTTATGGTGCGTGGCAACCGCATTTATCACACAGGTGTTCAATAGCACTCTAGTACCCCGACTCGTTGAATGGCCGTTCGGACATCTCAGATCCGATGACAGTATAGGTTCGCGTGTACGTAACACACAGTCTATAATTGAATGAACACTTGCAAATTGTCCCCACACGAACCTTCCTGGGGCTGACCGGTGCAGCGCTCTACGAAAGTAATTTCTCACGTCTTCCAATGTATACCTGCCACTTATATGATTCATGAATCCAGTTGCTAATAATCCCATCAGCTCCCCGTTGAGCACATTGAACTTTTCAGTCCAAACGATCCCGTCCTCTCGCCATATGTTGAATAGTATTGTAACAACCACGTCATACGCGCAGCTGTTATCTTCCCATTTAGTGCCCACAGGTATACCGTGTTGCTCACTACCCCGGCTGGTCATCTGGTAGGTCGACTCTGATTTGATTTTCTTTGATTGCTTCATCTGTTCGTCAGGCTCACTCACCCTTCGCTTCAGATCTCTCGAGGGCGTAGGAACCAAGCCAGGCTCGGAGACACCCACAGCCAAGGTACGAGTAGAGTTCAACCCAGCCTGTTTATCCTCTGTCGGCGGCTCCACGACTGGATAGGGATCGGACTTATTCCATCGTATTGCACCGTGGACGGTCATAGGAATGTAAGTTTCGCCCTTGAATAGTCTATAAGCGCTTACTAGCGTGTTTCTCCGATCTCCGGTCACATATGGGGGTAGTTTACCCTCATAGGTCAGTCGCGTTATCTCGTCTAGGAATTCCAGTTCTCTAAATTCCTGACGTAGCGCCCCAGACGCCCCTCCAGTAATTTTCTTTGCGTCAAAACCCTGCAATATAATAGTCCCAGCCGCAGAAGCACTGCGGGAAAGAGCAGTGTAGTAGGATTGGTGAAGGTAACAATTGTTAAGATCCACGACATTGTGCGTCCTTGTCTTACCTTGCGATGCATAGTCTGTCATAGCAAAGTTCAGTAGCACCTCAACCTGAGAGCGTGTGATGCTAATGGTTGAATCGTCCGGCAGACTACATAGTGTGTTTGTGCTCGTTCTCACCAATGGTACGACATTCTCGGAAAGACCATCAAATTTAACTGACCGCGGTGGGTTCGCTAGTTTCACAAACAACACCTCAAGAACATTTTGACCATGGGATCCAACTTCCGCTTGCCACCCAGATACCCAACCCTCTTGACCTCTAGTAATACACAACTCGGTCGCGCTGTTGGTCCTGATCATTACTGGCATCCCTATACACAATGACAGCTTCCCTGGTATGTGTTTCGTGTTAGCACTGTGAGGCTGATCCCACAACACGCGTTGCAAGTTCTCGGATATTACCAATAACGATTTATTGTTACCTGGGTTCCTCCATCTTCGGGCCTTCACGCCGGTCTTTTCTTGAGCCACTAGTGAGTCCTCAGAATAGAAATCGGTCAAGGGCTGATCGGACTCTTCAGAGAACCGAAAACTACCCAAGCGATTTATTTCGTCTTTGTGTACATTCAAAGCAGTTATTATGGAAACATTTCTGAAGACATCGTCTTTCACCGACGGCCTCCCTTTTATGTTCGTAGAAATCCGCGAACGCAAGAACGCAAGATCCTGTTGTGTACAGGCCTTGTAGCGCATGTTACTTAGAGCCTCCCGGAGTTTTGCGTCATTCTTGGACTGGCATCGCTGCCGCATATTTTCCCTCAAGATGACCACCATGGTAACTTGATGCCATATGGCTTTCCCAAGGGCGGCCTCTTGGTCAGGTTGACTTGTAGACTTGTAACCCACGATTCTGCTATACAAGGAAGTATTTTCGCCCCCAATCGCAGGTGGAAGCTGACCAAAATCACCTGCGAAAATGATATTCAACCCGCCGAAGGGCAACTGAGGTTCATTCAATATCTGACACAGCCTAGCGCTCACCCGGTGAAGATCACGACAGGACAACATTGAAACCTCATCAAAGAATAGATGAGTTATTCCTTCCATTCGAGATATCAACTGTGCTAATCGCGCCCCGGAAACCTTCTCGTCAGCGCTTTCATTCAAACCAAATAAGTAGTGGTACGTTGAACCGCCTAATAATGCTGCAGCGCTGCCTGTAGGTGCGACTACAGCGAAACGATGGGATTCATTCCTTAAGTTGAAAAATTTCACAAGCGCACGCAGGACCTGTGACTTTCCAGTACCGCCCATCCCTCCAATGTACATCTTCAATTGGTCTAAATACGCACCCGCAACGTGATTCGCAACAATTCGGAACGCCCTTAACTGCTCTTCGTTTAGACTGTATTCCTGGACAACTATTTCCATTGTATGCTTTGATTTAGGGGAGCAATACGAACGTTCTAGGTACGCCTTGTCCACTATTCTCACCTCGCCTGATCCCATTTGAGACTCCAAATTCACAGACAACTTGCTGTGATTTTCAGCTTTGTTTGGATCAAAGACCAGACCACCGCGCAATGCCCTCGAATCGAGAATAGCTTGTTTTAACCTGAGTATCTCGCTACGCCAGATTGCAGGGCCTTTGTTAGCATTAACCGTGAGATTGTTTATATCATTTGCAACGCGCGGACGAGCGACTGAATCCGCCCAACCAGATAACATCATTACCGACCTCATCACCAACATGTCCTTCTGTCTCTTTGTATAGCGCTTTCCAATTTGACTCACGTCATGATCGAATTCTGTCAGCTGCACGCATTCGGTGCTCACTTCAACGGGGTCATCTCCGTCTCCACTTGAAATATTATTGTCTCTACCATCAATCCAATTCGGCACATTCAAAGCACCCGCTCGCAGTTGCGCTTGGAAGTCATCTTTTGCATCGAGACACTCATACCTCAAGTTAAAATTTGCCATGAGTTCCTCCTGCCGTTTGGTAAATTTGTACTGTAGAAATGCTGTGTCCCAACTTTCATCCTTCATCTTCAAGGCCTCACCACTCCTCCATGGTTTAAAAAGGGAAAGCATTACTGAACAATAGTACTCGCGATCACCCTGGTCCGGCCGTGGAAGTATTGGCCCAGCAAAATTGGGCACCAAAGCGTCCTTCTCCGCAACAGAACGCGTACGGTGGGTATCCGATAAAGGATGACATTTCAACATCGCGAATAACCCAACTTTTTCGGTCCTCGCCGTGGTTGCCTCCGCCCGAATAGTGTTTTCATCAATGGAAATATCGTCTCTGTCACCAGAGTCCATGCTATCATCCGTCATGGTGGAACTTGCATCAATATTAATGAAGGTTTCGTCATCTTGCAAGCCGTCTACGTCGCTTTCATAGGCAGACTCACTTACATTATTCTCAATAGCCTTGTTTGGGAGCTTAACTCGGCAGCATCTCCGCACCCAGTCATATAAACATATATCTGATAACTCAACTGGACGATAGATGTAATCATACACAGGCGACAAACCAACAATCCTGCCTCGGCGTTTGATTAAGGCAACCTTGTCCGGTGGCATCATATCACAATGAGGGTCGTCCTCATGCCAGAATCTTCTCGCCTCTCTGACATAGCTCTGCCAGTAGAATACCGCGAATCGGTGACTCTTGTAGTGATCAGGGTGACCCAGTAGATACATGCACACCATAGGTGACCCCATTTCCATTCTTGCGCTCAAAACATTGACAATCCTTGTCATCAGCCGACGTGCCTTCTCCTTCCGAGCCATACTCCCTCCAATCATTTCTGCATTACGAGCGAATACCGCACGAACCGAATCAAAAATTACGTGAGTTTTCAAAGACATCTTTGTGATATAGTCAGTGACATATTTAATTACAGCTTTAAGAGCAGTACCTGATTGTAGACAAGTAGCATCTGAATTTGAACGAATAAGGTACGTTACCAATGCTGTAATGGTATTAATCATTGCTTCGCTTTTCTTCATTTCAATAGCACCAGTCTCATCATCTACAATCGTCTCCGTGAAAAGTCGACGGGGAAAACGGGCTTTGCATGTCCCCCACTGGTTATCTAGGCAACCAGTATATTGCCTCGATTTATTCGTTGTCCCGTCCTTGTTCCGATTGGCGGTACAACGGTGCACATTTGATTTCAGCAATAAGTCATCGACGGTCGAATCAAATGACGTCCACCACATATTCAATGCGATACAATCTTCACAATACCCACAGTTCCCAGGGCAGGGCATTGGTGGAGCCATGGGAAGTGTTTGGGTGGGGTCTGAATACCCTTTTTCCTTAGATGCGGACTCTACCTGATCCGCAACCTCCTCCTGGGATCCCGTCAGGAAATCACCCCTATGGGCTGCCTCAAGGTACGCGATCATTCGTTGCCGAAAAGCTGAGTTAGGGTCTAGGATACGATTTCGAATTTCCTGTAGGGACACACACCCACGAATCCAGAGCAGGAGATGCAGATGGAGCGTCAAGCGCCCCTGTTGCTCGACGGTACCATAATATCCCGAAGTCTCGCCATAAGCCCCAAAGTGCGATTCACCTACACCTAACACATGCTTAAGAAACAAACTGACCATGAAGTGAAAGAAACGGGCCCCCGCAACTGGGTTTTTGGCAATGAGCGCGAATCGTTCATCACTTGGTCTCAGGTCTGGATTAAATTTCTCACCCATATCTGCATAATACAAACATATCGGGTGTTTGACATCAGCAGGGGACAGTGTAATATACCACGAGGGAGGACCTGTATGAGAGATCAAAGACCATATCTCATTACGCATGTATTTCTTACTTGTAGTTGACCCATTGACTTTGTTCCCGACGCCGTCTAGATCGTGAATCACTTGAAAACACTCCTTCTCTTCCGGTGTCGTGGGTTTGACGATCTCGCCCCCCGCCATTCTCGTCGCTAAGGCAGCCAACACACCCTGGTCGACATTGAGTAGTCTATTTGTTACTTCGTGGAAACGTTTAGTCTCAGCAAGGAGAAAACTACCAGTTGTACTCACCTTCACCTGTTCGTGACTGAATGCAACGAAGGGAAAACTGACATCGATCTGGAAACGTTTGTCATGGTACATCAGCAGCCGCCGCTTATGCTCGGAGTCAGAGAGACTTGTAGCTCCAATGCCACCCAACCCATATGGGAAAAGCCACGGAAACATTTGCGGGTATAGCTCAGGGTTCTTGTAAATGGACTCGGGCTTGCTTGAGTGACCAACCGCTAATATTTTTCCACCACTATTTAGATGTCTCAATGCAATGCCTTTCAAAGCATTCACGGATTTGCTATCAAGCTGCTCTCCTGTCAAACCATGTACAATAAATGGACAATCGCCAGCGACCGTCCCGTCCTCATCATCTTGGTCAAACACGCTTGTTCCCTCGGGGACCTTGTTTGTCGTTGACTCACGGTATTCCACAGAGACAGGCGGCATATCCTCTGGATATTGTGACAAATTCTTATGCGATATTTCTACATCACTGTAGTCGGAATGGTTAAGCTTCAACCATTCCAAGCCAGAGGCAAGTTCTTTCCTTCGTACCAGCAATGGCGTCCGCTGAAGATCCTTCGTCGTGGGTTTGCACGGCCCTGTAAACAGAATGGCGAGGACATCATCCAGGTCCTCAATTGGTGGTGGCAGGACGTTGTATATTTTTGGCACAGGCGATTCAAACGAGACAACGTGAGATACCATTTTTCTTAAACCGGAAGCTACTCTCACAAAGCAACTGTTATGGCGTACACGCGCCACAAGCATCCTTTCGACAAAGCGAAGCCGGGCAAGCTCAATCGGAACCTTCCCAAGCCAGAGCCCGGTAGCCAGCGCTCCTCGAGGGATTTTACCATTCCTTACTGCAGTGCGGCACGGTAGGCACACTTGGCTACATTCATAATCTAGTACAGGGCCTTTACATTCACGAACCTTTTCCGTCTTTCTTTTACGCTCAACTCTGGTCACCCCAGATGTCTCGAGGACCTTCAACATACCTTTAATATTTTTCAATGGGCTAAGCTGGCTCATGAGGGTCAGTTGACCGCAGACTGCACATCCCGACTCCTCGAAGCATTCGGGGGAGGAGTCTCTACAGAACCCAGCCACGATAGAAGCCGCAAGTTCCTTGGTCAATGGAGATGGCGGAAATTTTGATGTGTCCCCAAGGACTTCATCCCCGCTTGTATTGTTATGCTGCAACTGTGGGTAAGTAGCCGAAGTCAAATTTTCAGGATCTCCATGTAATTTCTTGTCAATGCGTTTCATAGATTGTTTGTCCCGACGGCTTGGCGACACGGAAAACATGGTTGTAAAAACGTTGCAGCTGATACAATCATGTTCCGTAAATAATTTTGGCAATTCCGCCTTCGGTATATGACCTGGTATATACATCTGATGTTTACGAGATATCCGGCGCATTGTATCGATTGCGATATGCTGGGCAAGAAAACTGAGCGGTACCTTCGCGAAAATTACATCGTTGCGTGATGTATATGACAACCGACCCAAGGTATCTACATGATCCTCAAAACGTAGTTGTGAATCTGAAGCTATTGTGTTGCTGTTATCGCCACATAAGTACGGGGAAATTTCATCAGGGGAAAAGACGTAAGCTCTACCTCCACCGTATAGTTCGGGCAGCGAGTGGATTGGCATTAATTGTGGCATATCCGAGTGAGCATCAGTCAAATGAATTTTGCTGGTTGAAACTCCTGATAAATGAACGAGGAACAAATAAACCCGGTAAACGAAGACTCTGACAAGGCGGTTCATGATGTAGTATGCCATCCCAATCACGAAGATCAAAGTGGTGCAACATGGTTGAATAGCAGAGTGACGGCGACAGCATAGGCTAAATTGCGCAAGGTAGGCATTTATGACAGTTGGAATCTCCGAAGGCAATTGACAGGCAAACGCCAAGACACATTGGGTAGAAATAGTGTTTTTTAAGCTCGGACATTGGCGGTGAGCTATGCCGCATGACAAGCTGACGGTGACAAGGAGAGCAAGTAAACATATCTTGAGCGTGATACGAGTAAGCACTTGGATTTGACAGGTCAGCATTATCTCGTAACAAGGCATCGTTAGGTGTTCACCTTGCTTTCCCGTTTTGACGAACTCCATTGGAGGTATATTGGGCATCGGAATAGTAGGCAGACTTAAAGTGTAGGCTTGTTGATAACAGGGATTGGAGATAGGATCTTATGTAGACAGTAGGAATTTCTTTTATCTCCTTCGTCGCATAGCTTTTATTGAATATGATTGGTCAACTGATGGATCGCTTGCTACTACAGCCGACCTACAAGTCATATAGTAGCAACATCACCTACAGCGATAGTTAGTCGCTTAGGGGTCAAACCGGGCGCGACGGGGTCAAGAACGACTCGAATTATGACATTGACAGGAATAAAACTATTACACGCATGACACTGAGGAAGTATATTAATGACTCCTAGATCGAATCAGATCAGTTGTAAAATCTTGGAACGAGAGGGCCGTTTGCGTTCGTCCATTGAAGGAACCTCTGACATGGCGCAACGGCGGTCCAACACAATCAGGTGTTCGAGCTTTGCCTCAAAATTGTTGATGACGCATTCCTGATCATAACGTATGCTATGACCAACCTTGAAGTACGCCTCGACCAGTGCTCCGTCAAGGCGATAGATGATGTCCAGTGGATGGCAACTTTCGTCGTCTATGTCATGGACTACAAATGAATCAGTAAAGGGACTGATATCTGATTTTGACGTCTGATGTCAGTGAAGCGGATGAGGCCGGAAAATTCATGACCCACCAGTATGCAGACTGACTTGAGAGGGAGGACCCTCATCTACCAACAAACCTTGACTTGCCTCACCTGCGCCAGCCACACGTTGTTGCAGCGAACGAAGAACATTCACCGCATGGTCGAAATCGATACGGAATGCGGTGTCGCTTGGGCGCTGTAACAACAGCTGCCATTTCAAACTGATCTCCCCCTCTCCACTCATGGACAAACTGCTATCCCCGTCGGCCAAGCTTGAAGATACCAGATCCGCCACCAGAACTACCACCGATGGAGAGAGGGGGTCGGAAGAATCAATGTCCGCCAGAAAAGATTCGGAGCCATCGTTAATCCACGCGACCGATTGCAGAAACGCAGGATGCGAAAGGTAAGATTGACAGCGCAAGAGAATATCACGGAGGTAACTCAACATTTTTCCATAAGGACAGCTCCACTGTTATTTCACCCTTTATGTGTTTCCATCAGATGACGGCTGAGACGCCCCTAAGAGGAAAAAAAGGGGTTAGGCGGGACTATGTAAATGCAGCTGACCATTATCATCTACCCCCAATCGTTGCACTCATGACGATCGTTTATGAGAACCTATCTCGGACAACAGGTGCGGTGCTGGTATTGATAACCCTCTCATTTCTGACTTCGAATCAAGACGATGATGAAATCCCGGAATTGGATTCTGGTGAAGAAGTAGATGAAGAGCGGAATGTTGCAGCAGCGAATAAAGCCTTGTGGGAATATCTGAAGGCTTACTTGGAGGAGCACAGGCATCATCCACGCGGCGGTCATCGATCGCTGGAGATATCACGCATTATGTTAGTTTCTTGAAATGACTTTCATAGGCCAAGATACTAACAAGATCGGCATCGGTACTTCCAGCAAAGGGCGAGACGGCAGGTATTGCATTGTACTTCGCTAAGGTTTCACTCGTGCAACCACATGCTCGGCGGAGAAGCCTAGTTTTGTATAAAAACGGGGAAATAATACGAATGCTATCACCATGTAGATTATCCCCCGTTCCATCTCTAACTCACGCGTGATGTTGCGACGAGAGATACCAGTTGGATCTGATTCGGAATGAATAGCATCATCCTAATCTGTGGATCTATCTGATGCTGGTCCAATTGACTTGAGGAAATTGCTCAGCGATTTCTTCAACGGAAATGAAATGAATCGACCTCGCGTGCCTGGCAGCAATGTAGAGTTTAAGGGAGCCAAGCTACTTGTATCGTGTTAAAACGTTTCGTATTGCAATCTAAGGCCGCACGTTTATATGACCGCCGAACACAACAAACAGGATGAAATAACAGAGCTGCGGCTCCTTGTCTTATACCATCCATCTACACCCCGAGGTGGCCACCTCAATACTCCATCAACTCCCTACGGTGGAAGACCAGCGTTTGCGAGTGCGGTATGCGATGAGGCTACGATGAGTGAGAGGGACACCCGAGCATCATAACCAGGTGCTTACTGTTCCTCCTGCAACCCCTAATGTAATCGTTCTGCTTGTGTCATATCTCGCGACCCTTGTCTCGTCCAAGTGCGAGGCCAGCGATGGTAATGGTAGGGGCGGCTTCCGTGCTTTCCGGGGACTGATATCCTTCACTAAGTTCTCTTGATTGCGTGTGCGATATTATAGATGAATTGTCCAGAACGCTCATCACCGATGGAGTGGACGAGGTGGCTCAGACGATGAGGCGGATGAGGTAACGGTGGGGTGGATGGGGTGCTGATAGAATGGATGAGGTGACGGTAGGGCGAGCGAGTGTGAGACACCCCAACTCTCAATTGCGGGAGAGAGGGTGGCATGACAGGACTAGATTGAAGAAAGATTGTCGGCATGATGAACTGAGGAAAAACTTACCGGGCGGCATTGAATGACCTCCGTGCTGCCTCAGCAAATTTCCGCCTTCTGATGCTTCCACTAACGGGCAAGCGTGTGGTATGGGGATGATTAGGGCGGATGGGGTGCTGATAGAATGGATGAGGTGACGGTAGGACGAGCGAGTGTGAGACACCCCAACTCTCTCAATTGCGGGAGAGAGGGGTGGTGATAACGAGACTAGATTGAAAAAAGATTGTCAGCATGATGAAATAAGGAAAAAGCCTACCGGGCGGCATTGAATGGCCTCCGTGCCCTGAATAAGCCTCAGCAAATTCCCCCCTTCTGATGCTTCCACTAACGGGCAAGCGTGAGGCATGGGGATCATGAACGAGGCGGTAGTGATGGACAAGCAGGAACAAGACCACAGATGAGATGAGTGAGGGCGATAAATGACGGGGGGCAAACAATGAGTAAGGGGCAAGCGAAAGGCAACGAATGGATAGGAGCGGAGAAATGTAGAGAGGATGATCGAAAACTCGCAGTATTGTTTCGGTCCTCGGAAGGGAGTCGACGATGGTGGGTTGCGTACTTGCAATTGAGTGACGGAGTCAGACATCTGATTCTGAGAGCAAGTTTGAAGGAAATCGCCGAAACTCAGCTCTCGGGAATTGCCGCCAGCTTAGAGCTTAAATTGCTCAGGTGGTAATATACCGAGTCTAAAAATATACATTTTTTGGACTCGGAACAGGCTCAATAACCTTCAGCACAGTGGTGAGTTGGCCCTTGCATGATACCGGAGCAGTATAATACTCATTACTCAACCATTGAATAGATGTCATGGAGCTAGCACCTTCACAAGAGTCCCCAGAAGAGCAGCCAAGTGCTAGCAACGCACATAGTTCGGAATCAATCGCCGATAATCTGATCTTAGGGTGAGTAAAATTCACTTCCAGCGCCTGACTTGAGCTTAGAGAGCCTAAAATAATAGCATTCTAACCGAGAACCAGACCTGGCTAACAAGGCTCTCTCCCGACCACCTCAGCACCCCATATAGCCGGGTGCATCACACATCCTACATGCTTTTGGACCATTCGTTTGTGGAATGTAGTTTGACCCAGTTTGATTTCAGCAGGGATGGCCAGTTGGCATCTTACACCAGAGATGGCGCTACCTGGCATCAAATTGATTTCAGTGCTTGGTCCACGTTTATTCAGACCATTATATCCAAGATTGAGGACGCTGTCTCTAATCAGCTACCCACCAATATGAGGATCTCGGATTTGGTCAATCTTCCTATCGTGGACGACCTAACAGACATGCCGCCACATATGCAACTTCAGAATTCCGAATGGATGGAAGACAAGTTCAGGACTTTCAAAGCGGCAATGCAATCTCCAAATGAGAGCCGCCACAGGCTGTTTGCAAATGGTGGTGCCGTAGCCCAGATTGATCACATCGATGCGGTAAACAAGTATGTTGAGAGTGACCAAGCGGTCCGGGGGCTCCTTGCTGTTCTCAAGGCAATATCTAGTGGGGTACCACTGAGAGCTTTCCAGTTCCGGTCTGTGGTTCACAACATTTCCAACAACCCCGAAGTCACACGGAATGTCTGGGTGGTCAACGGCCGTTTTATCATTGGGAAACCGAAGGCAAAACAACGTGGTGTCACATTTTCTGATACAATGTTCTGGCTTCCCCGTCCGGTGACAGGGGCATTGGCAACACTTTTTTTCTTCCAACAACGACTCATCTCTGAGCTCCTACACGATATTGGGTGGGAAAATCATCTATATGGAACTCATATATGGCCGCTTCCTCCTCAGGAAAATAGCAATGCGACTGCCTGGAATGGGACGGATATCAATCGAAGTATCAAAGGCCATTCCAAGGCTATCATAAAATTGGCTGTAGACGCTGGGCTAATACGTCAGATGGCTGAAGGCCTTCTAAGGGACAAGATTCCAGTGCTCTTCGAGGTGTTTCATGAACGTAGTAATCAACACTTAACGCTGTTGGGAATCACGTGTACGCGCTCAACATGCGTATCGCGTCCTCCCCCAATACATGCGGTTTTCTCTTTCATAACATCCCTTTCATATATTTCCTTTCACATAGAATAGTATATATACGACTCGAGTACATACATTCACCCCAGTCAATTATACCGTGACTGAGGGTGAGCGGTTCTTACTTATAATACTTAGATCTTATACTAATTACAGATTAGATTCGTCTATCTAATCTATAGGTACATACAACAATACAGTCAATTATACCGTGACTGAGGATTCGTCTATCTAATCTATAGATCGGGTTCTAACAGGTTATGGGCTACTGCGTCACATCAGTGACGAATTAAAACCCTTGATCTTATCACTACGCGCCGCTTCTCCTAATTTGGACACGCGCCGCCTCACAAATCTCTTTGTTCTCTCACAAGACAACCCAGCATCGTTATCGACTCACAATCTATCAATCAACACATCATGAGCACCGACTCCACCAACCCGTCAGTTCAGCGCGTCCGCACCTCAGCGAATCTCTTCCCTGGGGCGAAGCTTGACAAGCTCAATGGAAATTATACGAAATGGGCCAGAGAAATGACCCAATTCATCACCATATGCCAACTCTACGAATACGTCTTTGAGGAGCCATCCCCACCTTCTGCAAAAGAGGAACCGAAAGCACTTGGAAATTGGAAAGCGAACGACCGCTTCGCCGCCGCGCTTATTCAATCCGGACTTAGCGATGCTGAGGTCGAGCATATCGACATCACTAAAGGCGCACACGCTTGCTGGAACACTCTTAAAACTAGGCACACCAATGAAGGGCCCGTAAAGCAAGTGCAGCACCTACAAACAGCTCTCTCTACCAAGTTTGAAAGTACCACACCGCTCCCCACCACCGCCGCCGCGATTTGTATGGCTATCGATCGTGCGTTCGCTGCCGGGGAGATTACTCCAGATCTACTCAAGTGCATCGCTCTACTCAACGCTTTAAATCATGACAGCGCCTATGATGCCGCCCGCTCTTTGATATCGCGAGACATCACCGGTTCCACAAAGGCGAAACCCTACACATCAGCCGACATATGCTCCTTCCTCGAAAACGAACAGACCCTTATCAATGCCAAGAAATCCTCCGCCACCAATATCTCCAACGCTACTGCCTTCACAGCTACCACCAATAGGACGCGCGACACTATCACCTGTAGCAACTGCAAGAAGCCTCATCATCTGGCTCGATACTGCATCAGTGAAGGAGGGGGAATGGCGGGGAAGACACTGGACGAATCGAAGGCGGCCAGAAAGAACGACAAGGAAGGAAAGAAAGGGGGAGGGAGCTCTGGCACTTCCACGCCCGGAAAGCGAGTTCAGGTCTCAGTAACGGACAACAATGGCCGGGCATATTTACTGGAGGTAAATACAAATGACTTATCCATACCACCAACCGCTGCATCACCCTCCTTCGCTGGACTTGCCGCGAACGATCTACCATCCGCGCTCCAGACAACGGCAGACGTCATCGAGTACGAGGGGTGGTTAGCCATAAACGATCTCGACACCAACGTCGATTGGACCACCAATACCCGTCCCATTGATGAGGACGCATTCCACACCATCGCGCCGCTACAACAATCTCGACGTACCCCCATAGTCTCCTTGGAACAATGTCCATTCCTAGCAGATACCGGCGCATCCGTACACATCTCGCCTGAAGTCACGGACTTCATCAGTCTCAGACCCATCCCACCTCGAACGGTACGAGGGGTTGGGGGATCATCCATTACCGCTCTCGGAATGGGTGACATCAAGGTTCACATCGCAAGGGGAAAGTACATAACACTCCGCGACGTACTCTACATACCAACCGCGACGGTCCGCCTCATCTCCGTCAGCTCGCTCGCCATAGACTCCGGCATCATATCCCACTTCGACGACCAAACATGCTGGCTGACCGACAAATCCACGGGAGCCCTGATCGCAAACGGTACCCTAAACGATTCCAGGAAACTATACTCCCTATCCCTACATTCCCCACAAGTCGAACACGCCAATCACGCCCAACACACCCCCGATCTCGATACCTGGCACCGCCGCCTTGGTCACGCCAACTACCAGGCGATTATTGACATGGCACGCAACGGCCTCATTCCAGGTATGCCAAAATCCTTCCCTCTTAAGCCGTCCAAATGCGAATCATGTATTCTGGGTAAACAGACCCGGAAACCTGTTCCCAAGACGCGCAAGGAGGGAAGGAGGGCTACTAGGAAATTGGAGATCGTATGGGTAGATCTTGCTGGGCCCAGTCCTGTACCATCTAGACACGGAAACTTGTATGTCATGAATATCGTCGACGATTTCTCCAACATGCCATGGTCCATTCCACTTAAGAAAAAGGACGACGCTTTTCGCGAACTGCAAGCATGGCAAACTACACGTGAAAATGAGACTGGACTCAAGGTTGGCACTTATAGAACGGGACACGATGGAGAACTTAAAAGCCACGAAATGGAAGCTTGGCTCAAATCACGCGGGACTGACCACCAGTTTGGAGCACCATATACATCGGCGCACATGGGACGAGTCGAACGCATGCACCGCACACTCATGGCGAAAGCACGGACCATGCGAATACACGCGGGATTACCCCCGAACATGTGGGATGAATTCTACCTGACGGCCACCCACCTACACGCCAAAACTACAACCAAGTCCCTAAACGGCGAAATCACACCATGGGAACTGTGGTACGGCCGGCGCCCCGACTACTCTTATATACGTGAGATTGGATGCAAGGCCTACGTATTAATACAGAACCGCCACAATCCAAAAATATACGAACGGTCCATCGAATGTATCCTGATTGGATACGACGCCAACTCCAAAGCATATCGGTGCTATGATAGAAAGAGCGGCAACGTCTACAGGTCGTATCATGTCCGCTTCCTCGAGAGCCACGACGGACACCCGGTATCTCACCCGCTCCCAAAAGATGTGACAAAAACCAGCACGGAGATGCTAAAAGAAGCCGACAATCGCATTAACTTCCAAAATCCCATTATCCTACATGACGATGATGAAGACCCTATCACCCCTACTCCTGAACCCATACCCATCGAAGAACAACAAGCTCCGAACCCTCCGGAACCACCAGTTGTCCGCAAATCTACCCGTAACCCTATATCAGAATCCACCCGCCTCGCAGATGCTATACAACAATCAAAAGACAGTGCCACACGAATACGTACCGCGAAACTCGAACGGCGTCAAGCAAGAGCAGAAATGCAGAACCGACCAGCACCTATACCCGAACCTGACCCGAATCCCCAACCGGTGCTGGAAGAGCTACGACAAGCATTCGCCGATATGAATTTGGACGGGAATAACGACGACGATCATGATCGGATTCTCGCCGCAATAACCGAAGCCGGCGGCATGGACCCTATCTCGCTCGATCTGGAGGATGAGCCTCGTACCTGGGAAGAAGCCCTTGCCTCGGCCGACTCCAAAGCTTGGGAGCAAGCCTACCGCGAAGAACTCAAATCCCTTAAGGACATGGGTGTCTACGAACTAATACCCAGAGAAGACGTCCCCCAAGGATCCAAGATTAGAAAGGGCCGTCCCGTGTTCAAGATAAAGCGAGATCACCACGGAAGGCCAACGCGTCATAAGGTACGACTTGTCTTCAAAGGCTTCGAGCAAATTTACGGCAAGGACTACACCAAAACGACATCACCCACCGCTCGTATGGAGTCTTGGAGAATATTATTGCACCTAGCAGCGTCGTTAGGATGGGATGCACAACAGATCGACGTCAAAACAGCCTTCTTATACGGCCTACTCCCCGCCAATGAAACTCAATACATGGAACAACCCAGAGGATTCGAGGAAGCAGGAAAAGAAGGGTGGGTATGGTGCTTGAAAAGAGGGCTATACGGTATGAAACAAAGCGGCAGGATTTGGAACCAGACGCTCAACGACAACATGATTTCGTGGGGCTTCACCCGCCTCGCGTGTGAGTCATGCGTTTACTTCCGCAAAACCGAGACTGGCACTACAATAGCGGCAGTTCACGTCGACGATTTCCTAACCATAGCGAGCTCTCAGGAGGAGAACGAAAGATTTAAGGAACAGATGCGATCCGTGTGGACCATTTCAGATCTAGGTGCCGTTCGTTTTGTTGTAGGAATCGCCGTCGAATGGGATCGCCCCAACAAAACCGTAAAGTTATCTCAAACCGCCCTCATTGACAGGATCGTTAACCAGTTCGGACAACGGGATTCTCACCCCCTTTCACTACCAATGGAGCCTGGCCTAAAACTCAGGCGCGTGGACCCAACATCACTCACATCCGAAGAGAAACACTCCCTTTCCAAACTCCCCTACCGCTCTCTCGTTGGATGCCTACTATATCTCGCCATATCCACCCGACCAGACATTGCCTACACCGTCCAGCAACTATCTCAGTACCTCGACTCTTATTCTACCGTCCACTGGAATGCCGCCATCCGGTTAGTCCGATACTTAAAAGGGACACGCGATCTCAAACTTCACCTTGGGGGTAATAACGATATTCGCTTGATCGGGTACACTGACTCAGACTGGGCAAACTGCCTCGATACGCGCCGAAGTGTGGGGGGATACGCATGGTCACTCGGATCTGGAATACTGTCATGGAGCACACGCAAACAGAAAACGGTTGCGACCTCATCATGCGAGGCCGAATACGTTGCGGCATGCGAAACCGCGAAGGAAGCCATATGGCTACGATCGCTATTACACGCCATTGGCCATCTAGAAGCGGGACCAACAAATATACTATGCGACAATAATTCCGCAATCAACCTGTCCGAAGACCCCCTTCTCCACGCCCGAGTCAAACACATAGACATCAAATTCCACTTCTTACGCGAACGAGTCCAATCCAATGAAATCGATCTCACATATGTTCCCACCGATGATAACATTGCGGACCTTTTTACCAAAGCCCTCGATAACAAGAAATTCACCCGTCTTCGAGGCTTCCTTGGACTAAAACTATAATCACCCCATTCCGCATCAGGAGGAGCGCTTCCCCGTGAGGAGGAGTGTTGGGAATCACGTGTACGCGCTCAACATGCGTATCGCGTCCTCCCCCAATACATGCGGTTTTCTCTTTCATAACATCCCTTTCATATATTTCCTTTCACATAGAATAGTATATATACGACTCGAGTACATACATTCACCCCAGTCAATTATACCGTGACTGAGGGTGAGCGGTTCTTACTTATAATACTTAGATCTTATACTAATTACAGATTAGATTCGTCTATCTAATCTATAGGTACATACAACAATACAGTCAATTATACCGTGACTGAGGATTCGTCTATCTAATCTATAGATCGGGTTCTAACAAACGCCAGGCCATTACCGCTTCTCCCAAATACTGGAGGCTTATGCAAATCACCATGGACTTCATACTCTAGCAAATGCCACAGGCATCCCTTTGGAACGGGTTGCAGCGTGCTTGATAGTTGTTGATATTTGGCAAGCAATGCACAAGATTGAACTTCCAAACCCATTATGGCAACCGATGACGGCAAATTCGTACTTGTTTCCTACAACTGAGCATGATGACCTGGCCTACCTGGAGGCTCAGAATCTTAAACAAAACACTCGGATATTCCTTGGGTGCAACATTCGCCGACAAGATCTAGTAAACGGGCTAAAACTCAGAGGGCCAACCAATTCAATTGTGGGTGTATGTTCAACAAATTGCTTTGTTACCATCATAATGCTTATCCTGCTTTTGTTCATGTATTAAAGGGCACCCGTGAAATGGATATCGTTTCCAATGCAAGAACAGTTCTATTGCAGGTTTTGCGTTGCCTCCTGTTTGGCGATGGCCAGCCCCGCTATGGCCAGACTCCTCCGGTAGGTGGTATACTTCTCGATGATGCAGCGAAGGCAGGTGCAATGGTACGTGTAAACAGGACCAACATAACCTAACTGACTTCAAATGCTGGCCAATAGATACTCCACACTACGTGTGATGGGGTAAAAATGGGAGAATATCAGGACGATGAATACACCAAACTCATGCAGAACCTCAAGACGGAGTGGCAAGGAGATAGAGATGTGATTAAAAATTGGATTGCCTTTAGTGCTGACGTGTTTGATGTGCGTCCTGGGAATTATAGTGCTGGTGTCCATGCCGCATTGCCCATCATTGATATTTGAATCCAAATCAAGCAACCCTATATATATTATGACGATACTCTAACAGTGAACACCCTCCAAGTTCTAGTACTGCAGGACTCCGAGTCGGATACTTTGATGTTTACCTTCATCATACTTACATATGATTTGGATCACTGAGCTTGGATTATTAAGAGATTTTTGCCAGCCAGGTATTTTTATGCCGGAAAGGTATATTTCAATGTGTCATTTACTTGAGGTAGAGGGATGCGAGGCGCGGCAGGTCTGAGTCACATTCAAGCTTGAAATTCATGCGCACAACACTCTTAGCATTTTGACGGCGATAGAAGGCACGTGGCAGGAGTTTTTTGATGGTGACGGATGCATCAGGAAACCCCGATCTGACTATTATCCATATTTTACCTGTATTTAGCAGCACTATACCACGGTATACTCATCAATAGAGCATGTCTCATTATCACCTGCATATCCATTCAAGAATTATCATTTATTATTATTCATTATTGGTCATCTACAATCATACAGGTAACTACTGATGCTGCTACTACAACTGGGCATAATAACAATGGGTGGAGAGTGGGAGGTGGTGGATGGGAGCGTGACAATGCCCACAGCGCGCTGGACCCATTACATAGGCGCGACAGGCCCGGGGGTACCACACCGTGGACGGGAACAGAGACTCGAGAGGAGGGGGCATTAGAGCGCAAGAGCAGGAATGGGGGTGTAACTCACCAACGGCGACAAGATTGGATAGGCACGCGACAATACTCGCGGGCGGCACGCCGGATCCGGGACGGGGACATGGTGCGTTAGGGGACGGCTGCAAGAGAGGCGTCAGTGCCAACGAGCGCGAGAGGCCGGACGTGTTACTCACCTAGGTGAAACTATGGGCGATGTTGCGGGAGAGCGCAACGGAGCTGATGGATGTGAGCGACGAGACCGGTAAGTTATAACTATGTTCATGGTGTCCAGCGTGAGTGTGAAGGAAGTGAGTTGGAAATGGATGGACTCACATCACTCGGGGGGAGTTAGGGGCATGCGATGGGGCCAACCGACGGGCGAATGGTGATGGAGGGAACGAAATAGAGCTGGATGGTGGTGCGACATTGAGGGTGCTTCGTGTGAATGTGCCGGTACGACAGGAGGTGCAATAGCGCTGGAGGGATGCGTGACGTTGTACTGGTAATGAAAACGGGGGCGTTGGAACTTACAAATGAGAGAGAAAAAGCAGGACTTCACGCTAAGACACAGCGCGTCCGGCTGCAGGAGGCGGGACGTGACGCGGTGAGGAAACAGCGTCAACAGATAGATATTGGCGACGATGAGGAAGAAGGGAAGATGTGTCGTCAAAAGAAAAAAAGTGGAACGATGTTGGTTGTTTGGCATTGAGCTCGACTGGGATCGAAACGACTTGGAGGATTTTCGACTCCAAGTGCACTAATGTTGGCTCTAGTTAAATTATTTATCACTAAATTCCCTGAACATTCCAAGTGGAATAAGCTAGCCAAGACGAGGCCCACTCGCCCGAGCGGCGTGTCCTTTGTCTTTGCGCACTAGCTCAAGCTGATGCTCCGCTTGTTCTACTGTCATTCAGTCACACAAGGGGCCTGACGAGGCTGGAATGTACAGTGAATATTGTCGAGCATCTTCATCAGCAAATTGGCCGCAAAATTATGACCGGTCACGAGCGATTCCAGACAGTGCCAGACCTTGTAGTTTATGTAAATATCACAATTGCGTTATAGTAATTCATTATAATTCAGATGCAAGATGTGCAAACCATTGTGTCTCATACAACTCAGCCGCAATGGTGAAAAACTATTGGTCCAATTGCAACTACATACGAGAGTAAGAGCTGGATTGCACCCGGCCGTCGCCGATGTCGGGATGTAGAGGGTCTCCGGGGGCGAGGAAATCGTCCTCCGGGGTCGGGGGGGGGGGGGGGGGGGGGGGGGTCTGAAGGGGCGTGATCAAATGAGAACGCCTTCGTGTTCTCGGTTAAGAAGCTAATGAGTCAGTCAAACCCATGAGGGGAATGAGCGAGTTGACGTATGGTGGAAATCTTGCGGGTGTTGCATTTATATAACGGGCACCCGAACGGAATGTGATGTCGTGTGTGGGAGACATTGCATCTCCAGCAGTGGGTAAGTTCGTTAGGGAAGAACCTCTCGCGGCATTCTCCAGTGGGAGCGTGATTAGCGATAGCTCACGCGGTGCGCGCACGCAAATTATTATTTAGGCCCGTGTTGGACAAAGCATATCCCCCCCCCCGATGTGTGAGAGGGGAAGGACTTCGATCTGTGGAGAAAAACTGACGCCCAAGAGCGGAAGGAGACGCAACAAACTCGCGCCAGCGCCGTCTCATGTCGGAGGACTTCTTCCTGCAATAGGTTAGGGAGAAGTCTTGTCGACTGCGGTCGTCACGGCCGTGTGGAATGCATGCTGACTTAGCAGGAGCGTCTACCGATTCATTCTGGGGAATGTCGGAGTGCCCGGGACACCAGTGAAGGTGGAGGATCCTTGCGGGATCATCTACGAGCCATCACCTGAGAAGCCGGCACGTCCAGATGCTGGGCTTCTGTTGAGAATGCAATGTGGTGTCGAGAATCGCATTGAGAGCGAATTCCGAATCTGAAAATACATGAACCGTGGCGTTGAGCTCCAATGCCCAATGGATGGCTGACGAGAGGCCAATCATCTCCACGTCGTTGGAGACTACGTGTCCTGCGCTGTGAGTGGAGCTGAAGATGCGAGCACCGGGGTAGCGAGCCTCAAACGCGCACCCTGCTTGCAGCCTAGGGTCGTCCGGCACAGAGCCATCTGTGAAAAAGACAATGGCTAACGGGTCCGCCAGCCAAGGGGGGAACTGGTCGGAATTCTTGGGCGATTAGGTGACGTAGCGTGTTCATCTTCGAGCGTACCTAGATCCACTGCTACAATTGTCATTGAAACGCACCACTCATATTTACACCGGTACAAAAGATGTATATATGTACCAGGATACAGATGTTGGCGTGAAAGTCCGAGGATACGCGTCAACATGTTGTGGAATTGACGAGATCGGAGTTTTCATGACGCGTTCATCGTCTGTTGTATCCAATGAATAGCTGATAACGGATTGGCCCTCTCGTTTGCAAGAGGGTAGGGGTAGCGGCGGCATCGATAAGTCGTTCTCCCGTTCGTGAGCGGATGGGCGGCGGTGACGTAGAAGTGTCGATGGATGCTTCCAAGAGGATGTGGTAGCAATGGTAGGTCCGCGAATTAATCCGCTCGTTTGCAAAAGGCAGGTGATGTCGATGTACATGAGGGCAGGGTGGCAATATGAACCAAGCTCTTTTGGTTGCGAGGAGCGGCGATGGGGAGAATGAATCACTTAGGGTTTGGTGGGCATGGAGATATTAACAGTAGCGACATTGTTGGTGGTGAAAACAAGTGAGCGTGGTGGTGGTGGTGGTGGTGGCATCAACAAGAGCCAGGCCTAGATATCAAGCCTGCGTGGTAGTGGTAGTGGGCGGTGGCTGTAAGCCGGTGACAACAGGCGAGTACCATTGGTGATGTTGATGAGATCGAGCACGCTTGACTCCCGCTTGCGATTGGTGACATTGGTGGGGATGAGCGCTTCTCTCGACTGCAAGAGATAAGCACTTGCCAATAATAATGGTCGGATGCTCCTGTTTGTATGATATGTCTTCTCTTCATGGGAGGCTGGTGGCAGCCGATTCGGATGAGTTAGAGTCAACCCCCAGGCTCCCTACCGTGGGCGTGGAATGAGGGTGAACTGTTCTGGCACACATTTTGCAAAACAAGAGTGTGGATGACGGGTGTATTGGCGGGCAGGCTGGGTGTCGATGCACCAGTGGTGTGGGGCGAGGTCGATTCATGGTTGCAGATCATTTGCAGGGGGCGGGGCGTACGAGCAAGTACGGAATTGAAGGATTTGGAGATGTGGGAAAGTTCAATTGTGATGATATTTTTGATGATGTCAGGGAGGAGTCAATGGTGGGTATGCGCTCGCATGATGTCTGGCATATCTGACGGGCGGGCACTACAGGGGATAATCAGTCGGCGGCATAACGGCGAGGATTGTGGGCAATAATTACACCAATTATTTACCGTCACGCCGTTGATGGCTGGGTATGCATGATACCCCCAGGCTTGCCGGCTGCGATGCAAGCGATGGGGTCAGGGAACCAACAGGTATGCAATGGTGGCGGAGAGTGCGAGATGGGGCCGGATGGGGTGCGACGACGTTCAAGGGTAGTGCGATGAGAGGGGAGGCACTAGGAAGGAACAGGAGCATAACTCACCCCAGTGGAACGGTGGAGCCGCAGGCAATATGCCGGGCACGGGGTGTAGGGTGGAAGCGAGACATGGGACTTCAGGGGATCAGAGACGGTCATCGACCTACAGAAGGGGAGTCCGTTGGAAAGCGGGTGCGTGACGACGTACTGTGCATCTTGTACGAGACTTGTAATCTTTCATCTTTTATCTGCTATCTTGATATGGACTGAGAGGCCCGACATGCTGGAGTTTTGGGAGATGATCCGGGTGAAAAACGAGAAGCATAAACCCAAAGGGATAATGGGTGATCATCAAGCACAATGGTTTCAAAGCGACGCGCAAGCCGCTCTTCCTGGCAATTACAAACATACCATGCCATATGCATCCTTGTGTGCCAAACAGTGGGGTTTCACGTAACGAAAGTCCAAACCGGTGTTTTTGATGATAAGAGAACCAGTGTAAGTTGAGGAGCAGTGCGGTTGGGAAATATGAATTTATGGAAGTTGGCCGTGATGAAAAACGGGGCCTAGCCGCCAATGAAGAGGATTAATATTGCGTTTTCTAGGCCGCTGCGTGAGTGTTTTAATGCATCAGAAAAACCTGAATCTGCCAAATAGTTGGAATTTATTGACTCGAATGGTCGCCTTCGGCGACAATCACCTTGCTTGTCCGGACTGTTGATACCAGTTTGGGGTGGTTTGGCTTGGACAAAGAATGGCACAGAATGACCTTTTATGGGCAATTATCGTTCGGGGAATGACCTTGACAAGCAAGGTTAGGTTATTCATTAGCTAAGGTGCCGGTCAGGTGAGCCGGCGCGGCACCAGCGTCCAGCCGAGCGGATGCATGTGCACTTGTTTGGCTCGCTTTTTCTCTCTTCCTCCCCACCATCGATTACGGTACCATTCCCAGTTCCTCTCCTTGTTTTTCTTAAGAATAATTTGTTTTCCAATTTATTAGTCTTTTTCCATCGGGCTTGTGCCTATGCTACATGGTATCAACAGCATTGCTTGCCTTCAACCACTCGGAGCGAATCAGTGTTGGCAATGACATGTGGCCCGGCCATAATCACAAGTCACGTTTCATGGCTTGACACGGGTTTCCCACTAGAGTTGCGGAAGATACCTATAGTTTTTTACAAAATCGCTTTTTTCCTAGTATTTTACCTATATTTTACCGGTAAAATACCGAAGGCCAAAACCCGATTTTTTTATGGGTAATTTACACAGGTCACATGATCGTAATTCCAGCCAAAAAAAAAAAACCGCAGAAGAGATTGCACAATGCAGCAAGCTTGATGTTATTAGCGCAGGGCATATACTTCATGATCATGTAGCAGATGACATCATACATCATCCAGGTTCACTGTTTATTGGAAATTGGGCCACCAATGGAATAGAAATCAAAGCATGTAAATTGTCATGATCGCTACAAGAATCTAACTTCACTCTACATGTACATAAAATACTAGTATTGACCGACTACGGATTGCGACCACCCCCCATCATACTTCACACCGGTACACATAGTCGTCTCCTCCCTCGGTGACGGAGCACCACAACCCTAAGACCCCCCCCCCCCAACCATTCGGCTGATCCCACCCAACCCGTCCACACTTACCCACACGTACTGTCATGGCCACCTACCCACAATCTTGTTTTAATTTTCCGTCACTCTATAACTTGTATTAGCTTCCTTCCACATTGACTGGAAGACTGCTCACCGATGATAGATTCCCATTACTCAAAGCTGGATGGTATAGACCTGCACTAGCGCCATCGTCGTTGGGATGAGACGTCAAAACAAGATAACAGTGAGCGGATGCTAGGGAAATGGATAACAATGGGAGCCGTGATGATGGTAGCAGACAACTCACAGTAGGGAAAAAAAGGTTTTTAAATGAATGCCGTGAGAACCCACACCGGAGCAGCCCGGACACGACACCCAAAAATTTTTTTTTCTCATTGTCATCACGTGTTAGAGATCACGTGATATTTTACTGGTAAAATACTAGGTAAATTACCCCCTCCATATTTTCCCCAGTAAATTACCAGGGTAATTTACACCCCCATAGGTTTTTTCCGCAGCCCTATTTCCCACACCCCACATTTCGTGTACATGGAAGGCGCCCATAAAAGCGCCAACCTTATATAAGATTTGTCAGCGCCCAATTTAGTAAATTTCGGCCAGGTGAGCTGGCACGGCACCAGCGTCCAACCGAGCGGAATGCGCTTCTCTTTTTCCCCCATGATTACAGTACCACCCCCAGTCTATCACCGAATTTCTCGCTTTTCCCCACACAAGTATTCTGTTTTTGGCCGACCCTCCCGCCCTTGTGCATTCTCCGAACAGTTTTTCTCCTAGTTGTATCCTTTGGTCAATGAATCCTTTTTCTAATTCGATATTTTTTCATGTCATTCGACTTGTGCTTAGACTCCTTCGCGGGTAGTGGCTCAAAAAAATCCGTCGAAACCAAAAGTATTTTGCAAAGCTTGTCTTGGCTCATATTATTATTACGTTTTATCATTGTTGTGCAGTCGGCCTATCTCTCAGATTATCTTATTGATTGGGACGGCCTATCTCTCAGATTATCTTACTGATTGGGATGCACTGTCCGTGAGAATCTCACAAGTCACGAGGCCAGTGCACTGCTGGCACTGGGTTATTTTTCAGGGAGAAAAATGGGTGGGAAAAAATGTTTCATATCTTTATCAGGGTTTTTCTTGTAAACAAATGCAACATATTTAATTCAGAAAAATACTTGAAAAACAAAGACTTTTTCCAAAGTGTTTGGGGCTGAAAAACTTGATAAAATACCATATGTTTTTCTTCAAGAGACTTGGAATAAAAATATCTTATTTTTCCCTTATTTTTCTATAAGAAATGTGTTTGGTTTACTGGTCTGTTTTTCTTGGGGAAAAATCCATTAAGGGTTTTTTCCCTTTGTCTCCCATGAGTTTTTATTTGAGAAAAACCATTCATCAAGAAAAATGAATCAATAAACCAATGATTTTTCTCACAAAGATACAAATGCAAAATAGAGTATTTTTATTCCAGGTCTCTTGAAGAAAAACATATGGTATTTTATCAAGTTTTTCAGCCCCAAACACTTGGGAAAAAGTCTTTGTTTTTCAAGTATTTTTCTGAGTTGAATATGTTGCATTTGTTTACAAGAAAAACCCTGGTGAAGATATGAAACATTTTTTCCCACCCATTTTTCTCCCCGAAAAATAACCCAGCGCCAGCAGTGGTGGCAAGCCACGAAACATGGCTTTTGTGGCAAAACACTGGCAAAACACTGGCATTGCCAACACTGGCTCAGCGAATCCGCCAGGCCGAAACCCGCCCACCCGAGCGGCGTGTTTTTCGTGTCCTCGCGCACCGGCCAGCGCTAACGCTCGGCTTCCCCCCAACCTTTAGAGCTCCGACAGTCGGCCTCAAGAGCACGTAGCCGTCGAGGATGGACAATTCTTGGGTAACCGCATAAAATCCAGTAATTAGCTCACAAATACTGAGAAATATCCACCATTGATATTTTATGGCTATTTACAAGCTGAGTACTGCTAAATAGTATTAGTAAGTAGCTGGAGTCGAAAATCTTCCCAGTCATTTCAATCTCAGTTGAGCTCAATGCCAAACAAGCGACATCATTCCACTTTTCCCCCCTGACAATGTGTCTTCCTTTCTGCTCGTTCCTCATCGTCGTCAATGCCTGTTGACACTGTTCCCCGACCGCGTCGCCTCCCGCCTCTTGCAGCATGACGCATCACATCCCAGCGTGAGTCCTATCATTTCTACCTCGACGCTCATGCTTCTAGTCGCGCCACGTCATCACCCTCCCAGTGTTCCGCCTGCGTCATTCGCCATCATCATTCTACGTGGGTGAGTTGGACCCCTGCTCTTTCACGTTCGTGGATTCTAACGCCTCTCCCTTTTTTTGTTGCCAGCGCAGCATCTTCACACTGTCACATTCCCATCCGCCCTCGCCGCCTCCTCCGCCGCCATGGTGTCTCCACTATGTCACGCCCATGCCCATCAGGTTGCCCACGGATGCTACCCGTCACTCTGTTATTGATGTCATTGCCCGCCTTGGTAAGCATGCCCCCGTTTTTCTAACGTTTCTAACACCCTTTTACACCATTCTCCAGCACACCCCTGTCGCTAGCAACGTCACTGCTGTGGCAGTCTGCCTAGGTGAGTTTTTAACACTTTTTGACACCCTTGGTGGACTGTCCCGCGTCGTAGCACATCCCAGGTCCAGCACTCCACCCACAGGCATCATCACCCGGCCCCTCCGCTATCATTCACCCGTCGGCTGGCCCCATTGCATGCCCCTGATGTGAGTCCACCCATCTCCAACTCACCACCTTCGCACTCACGTTGGACACCACGAGCATCATTGTAGCTCACCGGCCTTGTTACCCGCCCATTGGCTCCGTCGCGCTCCCCTGCAACATCGTCCGTAATTTCGCCTAGGTGAGTAACGTGTCCATCCTCCCGCGCTCGTTGGCGCTGACGTCTCTCTTGCAGCTGTCCCCCAACACGCCTTTGGTTCTCTCGCGTCCTCATCCCGGATCCAACACGCCGCCCACGGGTCTTGTCGCGCGCCCTATTCAGCGTCGTCGCCGCTCGCAACCGTGATATCCCTCTATGCTACCTCATCGCGCACTGTCGTACGTATGCCTGTCCGAGCCTTGCATTATTTGTTGTATTATGCCAATATCAGTGGTATACCTGTATAACTAGGCTTCAGGCACTGCGAGACCATCCTCAAATGGCGACGCCGCCCGCCCCACCTCAACCCCCGGAATCAAGGATCAGCGCAAATTGGATAAACGCGCTCTCCCCTCGGCCCGCTTCCTAACTTCTCTGCCATCCCTCACTAACCGGTGGTGCGCGACGCGATAATCGGTAACTCTCTCACCCCCACGCAGGTTCCCCCCACCTCACCCAGCCACGCGTGGAATCATACGCTCTCGCCCCCTCCTGCTAGTACTGCCTCTCGCTTGCGCTCGCATGGATGCAGCGTTCGCATGCCTATATATTCAGATATGTACATCGTATCCTACCCCCACACGCGGCTGACCTTTGCCCGCCGCATTACATCGACGAGCGCTCCATGTGCTTCATCTAACCCCAGCCACTATCCCGGGGCTGCTCCTAGCATACCCAACCGCCCTCCATCGCTATCCCTGCCAGCCTCCAGGCAAGACGACGGCGTCGTGGCGCCTAAGGACCACAGGTGGACCACATAAGGAACAGGCGGGAGACGATATGGCGAACGCTCGCACACCGGCTACTCCAAACGCTTACAGGGCATATCGCCCACACCTGCTAGGCCACAATACGGAGCTTACTACGCCGTCGGACTCTGCCCTCCCTGCACCAGTTCGCCCATCTCCTCTTCAGCAGGAGTGACAGACGCGCGAACAATAGGCACCCCCGAGCCTCACCTCTACGCCTCCAGATTGCCCCGCGTGGCCCCCTCAACGATTCAAACCCATCCAACCCCCGGAGTGAAGGCCCAACCACACGCCCCGCTCCTATGCGGCACCGCACTACCGCACGCACTTCCGTCTCCCTTTCACCAATCTGCCCGCTCGCATAACCGCCAGGGCCCTTGTTCGTGAATAACTGGAGCTAACGACCACCAGGCCGCCCCTTTGTGAACGGATGAGCGAACCAACAGGGGACCCCGCTCGCGCATCTGCCCGGACTAGACGCCTCTTTGCGAGTGTAAGCAAATGGCCAGGAGCTGCCTCACGAATGGAGCGCCACCGCTTACCAAAGGGGAGTGCAGAGCGCGAGGCAGACTGGGGGCCAGAATATGGTAACCAACGCGCGGCTCTGGCTCCGAGCGCACCACCCAGCGCGCACGAGTAATAGCACCTAATCTAGGCCACGGAACAGTGCAGGACCTGCTGTGCGCTAGGGAGTCCAAGACGGCTGTGCCCGTGCTGCATCCTCCACCCGTCCGTATGTGTCGCGCATGTAAATCTTAGTATTAGCTGGCAGTAATATACAACTAATGTATCAAAAATTATGTATAATTCCCTGTAAGCTGAAAAAATTGTCAAATTTATCAAATTTTAGTGGTCATGACGGAAAGGCTGGGGCAGTCGATTTTATGATTGATTATAGATGAAATTTAAGTTTTTCCCGATGAACTATGTGGGGAAGTTGAAGTAGGTAATCTAAGCTGTGCCATGCTTTACCAAACAGTTTTCACTAAAGAGAGTTAAAATGACTCTATACCCTTGAGTGACAGGGGCACTGCAATGAGCAAATACTCCAGTCATGGCACCAAGAACCTGCCCAGCATGGACAGGAATCTTGATCCCCAACTGGGGAATGCAAAATTCCCCACCCTCCCAATCCCCAAGAGGTACAATCCATGTAATGGAATGTTTAAAATCATGGAAATCTAAATGGATGATTTCACTTGACCCCTCCTTCACGGCAACAGCAAAAAATGCACCCTGAAAGTCAAGAGCAGGGCGGCATTCAAATTCTGATTGGAGGAGTGACTTGACTCGATCATAGGCCCTGGTTGGAGCTTTAGAATCATGTGGACAGAAAGGGGGCACACTCACAGAAGTTGGCGTTCATATTGCACAGGACATTCCACCTTCAGTAGCCTCATCAACCGGGGAGCAATGTCCTCTCCAACAATGGAAAGGAGGGCATCAATAGCAGTAGCAGCACTTGCATCTTTTTGGCGTGTATCAAGGGTGACAAAAGGTGTTGATTGGTATGTCTCCCATACCCCCAAATGTAAAGCTGGGGTTCCCGATCGGTTTCCATGTCGAGCATTAGGTTTAGGAAAAACCACTGGTGTTGTGTTGAGATGCGTCCAGGCGTTTAAAAGACGTTGCTGTGTGGCTTCATTGACAATACAGTCAAACCGCATTGCCAAATAAGGCGGGTGACCAGGACAGGGAGCCATTCCTGCAGGAAGGGGGACAAAGTATCGACCAGTGGGAGTGACATTGGGAAGTGTTGCAGCATTCACCCCTGGGTAGTTTGCTGCTATAATTTTCCTTACCTTGATACCAGAGCGAACCCCAATAAGATCCCCAGGGTAGGATGTAGGTTCATCCCTTGCTATGTAAATTTAAGAGAGAACATTAGCGGGACACCAAGACTCATGTTGGATCACATACTGGTTATTTTTTTGAGTCTTTCCTTAGCCCTCTGAGGTCCACCACTTGCCACCCATGCTTCTTTTTTCCTTCTTGTAACATCAGGGTTTGACTGGCCACGGCGTTTGCCACTTCTTGAGGCAGGCATTAGTGGGTGTTGAATTTGCCAATGATGGTTGCTATTTTGTGCTGGACACTGCCCTGACCTGCAGTGTTGCCGCAACTTGAATGTTGTCAAGGCAAATTGTAAGATCAAACGAGCCGAGCCCAAAAAATATTTTTAGACTTGGTATGCTCAGATGAAAGCTAAGTGCTAAACCGGTATGCCCTTTCAGTTGTTGTATTCTTGGACTTACACAATGCAAGGCCACTTGCAACGTTATCGTACTGCTATGATCTCGAGTTTTCCGTATTACTATCCCATTCGTCGGTGTTGACTCTATTATCGGTCTGTCGTGCACATCGCCGCGAACCGCTTCACCTGGCCCCGCGAAACAACAGTCAGTCTCTTTTATCTCTTCACTAGTTTTTTGTTATTGACAACTCTGGCTCCAATGCGCAGTGGTAAATACCAATATCTGGAATTATAGGGCCCGCTTTCTCCACTCCCTTGCGGACGGGCAAAGCTGCTGTACGTTCCTATATTCACTTTGAATCCATACCTCGCCGATGTGGGAGAGCTTGGAATATTTCCCTATTCATCGCCTGCCCATTTCTAACTGTCCTACCTACTCATTCTTGTTTCGCACTCTTCTCATCCGGGCAATTCTTTGGCGCACCATTTCCGAGATTGTAGTAATGAGATTGATGGGGCAGGCAACGGGAGAGTGGCAATGGTTACTGGGGGAGGGGGCCCCTGCGGGACGATGGGCAGTGCTTATTCGAAATTTTGTGTGTCACTCAACCCAACCCTCAAATTCATTCCACTCACATTTTAGATGTATATAGCGCACCACAATCCTCTTAAAAATGCACGCGATTAGGGATTACAGCACCAGCATTCACCGCCTAACTCCCACACTCGTACAGGTTGGGCATATTAGGCCTCCTGAGATTCAGGACTGCAGGCTGGGGGTATACTGATACCGTGGTCCAGTGCTCGAGCGGGTCTGGTGTGTAGGCCGCCGGATAGGAGAGGGCCGCTGGGTGGTGGCGTACTGGGTCGATGTGGCCATGTGGCTTGGGCCACACGTGCATATAGGTCTTATCCCCCGCTTCACGTACACTCCACGATCCACCAACTTGCTTGCTTCGGCTCGTGTCCAACGCTTTCCTCGTCTACGTGACGTGTCGTGACGGATATTCCTTTCTTGGGCTTCTAATGGTACTATCAGTATATCATTACCCACTTTGTGCTCTAATCTCTTGTTTTGCATAGGACTACGTTCCAACGCGGTAGACGGCAGGGCCAAACGTCTACGTTGTCTTGGGCCAATGTTCCCCGAGCCATTCCCATCGCTTCGGACTTACGCGATGCAAAGATCGTCGGTCCGCTTCTATCCTTTTCCATATCATTACTTACCTATTCCGTCGTCTTGGACCAGTCGGCGCAAGAGAACGCGTGCGGCATGACTTTGTTTGCATCTTTCAAACAGACGGCCGGTGCATCTTCGAACTCCATCCCCGTAATCACCAAGTTTTTCCCCAGAGGTTTCGACCCCAACAAGCGGCCCCGTATGCTACCCAAATCATCCATCAAGCTCATTCTACGCTACAAGGCATATGAAATACATTCACAGGCTCGCTCATATCGTGTGGTATGTCATTGCGCCCAATTCACCAATACGGACATCTTTTCTGTGGATCGTCGACTGCCCCCGTTCTCCCTCGGTTCTTGAGGAGCCTGTGGTACTCTCCCACACCAAGGCATAGCACGGGGTGGGTAGGCGAAGGGATCAGCCTTCAGCACTCAATCTCGCTCTTGATCTCCCTGGGCTGATCAGCTTCTTCCTTCGCCTGGGCATAGGCCTCCTCCCGCTCCGCCCTCTCCCTGCCAATGGCTGGTCTCCTCCTCCACTTCCGTGACCATCTCCTCTTTCTCACGTATAGAGAGTGAGCACGCTTGGTGGTCTCTTGAAGTGTAAGCATCTTCTCCTTGATGCGGTGCTCGGCGGTAGCGCTCTTCTCGAGGGCACGTTTGAGGATGCTGGTCTCAGAGCGCAGGGCGATATCGGCCTTTTGCGTGTCCCACCGAGGGCGGAGACGAGATTATGTTTGGTGTTGGGGCTGAGCGTTGAGGGCGTGCTGGAGTCGGTTGGGTCGGTCCCCAAGCCCAAGGGTAAGGGGGGCTGGTGGGAGTGCGGGGGATAGCAGGGCTGGGGAGTTTGGCACCGTTTCGATGGCCCTATTCCGCAGGCTCGGGATGCAATAAAGGCATTTATACCTCTTGTATGATGCTATTTGCCATCGGCTGTTTGTGTACTTCTATGTAAGCGATGGGTGGAAATTTTGAATTCCAATATGTATGTAACCCGCCCAAGAGAAGTGCCCGAATATTCTGGGTGCATTTTAAAGCGTATCCCTTGCATATTGCCGGAGGAATGGGGGAATACAGTAAAGTTTCCGGGTGGGGAAGTTTGATGGGTAATCTGATGAATTCGTGGGATTCCGCCCAAAATTTCCCGGGGTTGAATTTTGTTGTCTTTTGCGGTGTTATATTCAGCATGTAGCCCTCAGAAATCGGCCGATAGACCCGCATCAAATATACATAAGGAGTGCGCACCCCAACCCCTGTGTGTTCGCATGCAACCAATTTGTCCATCACCGGCTCCTGTGACAGTGGACATGTCACCACATACGACAAAGCAACCTCGTCATGATGTGACATGTTGCAGTGTTGTTTTTCTTTTCTCACTACAGCCACGCCCTGGAGGATCGCGGCTCTGTGCCAGCGCCTCCCGCTTAAAATGTGGCTCCCTAGCGCCTCTTCTTGGGGGGATTGCAGCTCTGTGCTCGTGCCCCCCCATCTAAGGTTTGGCCACGGGGGCAATTCCGGCATGGCCTTTACTGTTCCACCCCCATCCACTTCGCGCTGCTGTCTTACCTCGTTATAATCTCATTATTTGCCAGATTTTTGCGACGAGAGCCGGTAAAATATATTTCTGCACCACAATGCCGATGGGGTATGGTAAGTTCTTTTTCTTTGCCTCGTATTTGCTTACCTCCGCCACCATGAAGGTAGGTCACCCCCGATACACTCATCGGTGCACACCCGCTGGTCCTGGCTCTCCCCATCGCTTGTTGCCCACTATTCCCGGGATTCTACCAAGCCGTCGTCCTTTGAAACCCCGAGGTTGTCGCCACCGCCCAGGAGATGATGAAGCGTCATCCGCCTTACCTCGGCGCATTTCTTCTCAAGGACGAGAACAAGGGCAGCGACGTGACTACGGACATCAACTGGGTACACCTGGTCAGTGTTTTCGCCCAAATAACCAGTATGTTTACTACAACAGGACGAGATGACGACAAGGAGGAAGGTCTTACGGTCTTCCTGTACCTGCACCGTCAAATCAATAACGGATTTGGTCAGTGGTTTGGCGGGGGTGTAGGAAGAGGATCCCCAAACGGCGACACCCCCGCCGTCACCTTTGCTTCCATCGTCTGACCCGCAAACGACAGGTGATTATGGTCTTACAACTTATGTCTTCATTCGCTAATACTGTTCAAGGCCCTGTGCGAACTTCCTTTTTACACAACTTGAAGCACGACACCTCCATCATCAACATCGAGAACCTCGTCAAGCGGCCTTACAACAAGGACAACCAGTGCATCCGGGCACTCATGTCCCAATCGTCTCCGTCTTCAAAGACATCACCCTGCTCAATCCTCTCTTCCGCGATCAAATAACAAACATTAACCAGGTCACACCCAACGTCTTTGACAAACCAGACAAGCTTGCCGACTCTGCTGTGGCTGTTTTGACTGGTGAGGTTGGTGGGCTACAGGACGTCTTGGAGTCTCGTCGACGACCAGCGGCACAAGGCCCTACTGATCTTGAAGGAGCTCATCAACGCCCAGTCGCAAAGCAAGCCATCCCGGGATGTTGACAGCAAGATAGCAAGCACCAGCGCGAATACTCTTTGATGGAATGGCTCAAGGGCATCAACGAGTGGGGCATGGAATTGGATGGCAAAGACAAGCGGGTTAAAAAGTTTAAAGAGAGGGCCGCGACTTTGAAGATGCCCGAGCCCGTTCGGAGGGTGTTCAATAAGGAAATCAGCAAGCTCGCTGCATACGTTGGGTATGTATTTCCCGCTTATTGCTCTTTTATGCACACCAATGAACTCTATCTGGCACCTTGCCAGGAAAAATTATCCAGGCGCTCAAGAGAGTCAGCACAAAGAGCCCTGTGGTGCTCATCAATGGAGTCGACAAAATCGGCTGGGGCCACAACAGCGACCTCACGAGTGTGTTATTAGTGATGCTTGATCCGGAGCAAAATAATAGCTTCTTGGACCAATAGCACGTCTTTTACCCCTTATATTTTTTCATGGCCGATTTTTCGTCAAGTATGGATGTCCCTGTGGCCTTGTCTCGTGTGCTCCTTGTTTGTACTGGTAAGCCGGCGTGTTATCCTCCTTGAGCGCACATGCTGATTGTCTTGGCCCAGCCAATAACCCCGACATGATCCCGGCGCTGCTCCCGGACCGCACGGAGGTGCTTGGGGTGAGCAGCTAGGTCTCCGAGGAGAAAGCCGTAATCGCGACAAGCGCCCGGGCCCCCTGGCAAAGGAGGCATTGGGTTTGATGGGGGTGGATGTTGTCTTGGAGCCTCCTGTAATTGACATGCCCGAGGGAGCAGGGTCCCGAACTTGAAGAAGCATATCGACGAGGTGAGTAAAGAATCTATTCGTTGATAGCCGTACTCAATGCTTTTTTTGTTAGATATGTAGGAAAGCGGCTCTCAAACTCGCCCAAGAGTTTGGACAAGAGGCTTCCCCTGAGCGTCCCTATGATTTAAACCTTAGGCATTGGCCGCTCCATTGACGGAGCCAATGCGCCGGCTGGCTAAACTCCCACTACTAATATTATTATAACCCCAAGTCATTGACTATTCTCGATTCCCAGTCCCTGATGGCTTGCAATTCCGCGTTGTTAGCATTGATTATATACTTTAGATGTGGAATGGAATAGCAACCCCAACCATATGTCGAGATAATGGTATGTTTTCCACCAAAATACAAGATATGACGTTTGGTACACAGATGGGAGATAATCTAACAACTCAGCGGAGCACAACCACGAAGCAAGGAGGAGAGACAATAGAATAGATACGAGTAATCATTATAAAAAGTAGAAGGGGGCGGGGCATTAACCCAACCCGCCTCATGGAAGTCCCCACCGCAACCAAGAAACATATAATGTAGGGGAAATGCAAATAAAAGCGTCTAGCGCAACCAACCTGCCACCATCAGTGGGGGATGCGGGGGCCACTAGGGAATGGATGGGCAGGGTTGATCATGCCTCTGCTTGGGGGTGAGGGTGGAATTGTTGCGGTGCAGGAGGGTGATGCGGAGAGTTGGAGGATGATGGGGTATACTGAGGGAGAGGCGGAGGGCATGGAAAGAGTGGACGCGTCGGGGGTTTATGCGAACGAGGGGTGTAGGCAGGCTATTTGCACAGGGGAGGGTCATATGGCATGATTGGGTCGAGTATTTCGCCATCCTCCCGGGATGGCGACGAGAACTGGGATCGAATTTATGACCGACTGGGGACGGGGTGAATGCGAGGGGGCCACAGATGTAGAGGGAGTGGTGTAGGAGTGTACGGCCAGGGTTTTAGGGCCGTCTTTGGTCATCTGTCAAGCGGTGAATAAGCGAGTATGATGTTGACCAGTAGACGCGCCCGTTGGGAAGAATCGTCCGGGGGCCTAATCCATACCAATACTCGCAAGGCATTGCTCAAATCGGCGAGACGCAGATCGGACTCCCAGTCAAGGCCGCTCGAGTATGACAACGCAGGACGCAGTGGAAGCTGTAAGGCCGGTGATGGCGGTGCGGGATGCGGAGGTGGCGGGTATGAGATGTGGAGGCAGTGGGATTGGGGCCTGAAACGCGGCGATGACAACGGTTTCCTGCAAGCGATGCTGGCTGGGTGACCGCACGTGAAAATTGGCCAAGTGCCGGGTCTGTTGCCTCGAAGAGCGCAGGGAGGGTAGGCTGAGCAAGTCCACGTCTCATTTGGCTGATGCGAGGGCGCGGTCACCTCATTCGGCGCCGTGAGGTCCAGATGGTTTTGCGTGGGTTGGGGCAGAATGCTGAGGGGTCACGGGTCGTCGTTGATGCTGATCCAGGGGCGTCTGGGGTTTCCAGGGCGAGCTTGACGCCGCCGGCCCAGTTGGTGTGGTTTTCGAGGAACTGGGCTGAATGAGGGTAATGGCGGGGCCATGTCGGTTCGGGGGGCTCGTGTTGTCCATGCCCAGCTCCGTTTGTTGCGGCGTTTCGCCGGTTGCAGGCGCCAAGTGCGGTGGCTCCGACTTGTTCGTGGGCGGTGTGGATTGCGGTTACGTGTCACAGGCAGTTGGGCGCATCGGCGGTTGGGGGGTTGGCAGTGGTGGTTGTGGGAGGGGTGGTGGCACTTTGTTCATCAGCGAGGCTGCCTCATATGGGTGAGGCCCCGCTTGCATCTCCCCGGTTTTCGCCGATCCGGGCTCGCATGCAGATGCCACGGGTAGCTGTGGCAGGCTGGATGTCGCTTTCAAAATGGAGAAGGCCTGGAATGTCGCGTCGCGAACTGCTGGGGTGGTTTATGATGTTGCGTCATGGGTGGCTGGGTCGGCCTATAATGCTATGGTGCTGGTAGCCGGCCTGGATTGGTCGGCGATGAAGCGTCTTGAGTTTGGGTGATGGCGGGTACATCAGCCAGGATGCTGACAAAAGCGCGGACGTGCTCCATTTCCTCATTCTCGGTCTGTGGGTATGTTTAGATTTCCTTAGTGGAGCGGAGGCGGAAGCCTCGGCACTCCATGTCCAGAGCACTGTCTTCGTAGCCTTTTCTCCAGCCGTCTTTGTATGTGCTGCTGTCCTTGCAGCCGCATTGTATGGATCGCGGGATAGGCGTCGCAGAATCCTCGGGTTTAGGTCTTTTAGCGGTTCATGGACTCCGGTAGGTCTGGTCTGATAATTCTCAGTCGGAGTCGGGTTCAGACGTCGGTGGCTCTAGCACCGGTTTAGCTGGGGCTTTCGTTATCGGGGCCTTTTGCTTGTTACCGGGCCCAGGCATAGTTGACGTAAGAGGCGGGTCAAGAACGGGAAGTGCCGGGGCGGGCTGGACTGACAGTGCATAAACGGCTGTAAACAGGTGATGCGGTTGAATGGAACGGTGTGGGTTGGACAAAAATGGGCGCAGGGGACGGTGCGGGGTGGGCTGAAAAACGGTACGGCACAGGTAGGGCTGGAAAACGAGACGGCGGGGTGGAACTTGCGGGCCAGACAATGTGTGACAAAGCAGGTGGGCAGGCAGTACGAGACGAAAAAAAAGGAATCTCGAGGGGATTCAACAGTGAGAACGGTGTGTTGAAGGCCGAATCGCGCTCTCATCGCCAGATGCACATGGCAGATCTGCTGGGCGCTCTCCGAGCGGGATCATGCCGAATGCCGCGAATGCGTCAAATGGTGTCGTGGTAGATGCTGCCTTTCTGCTGCCACATGGTGGGCGTAAGGAGGAAGGGGAGGAGGCTGTGGTATTTCGCAGGGACAGAAGCGGCGTGAAGCCCGAGCATTTGGGCAAGCATTTGGAAGGCATAGGGGTTTTTTGATATGACGCCGAGGATAGCGACTAATCTGGCTAATATCGTTTGATATACTAGTGTAAACATCTGTCGAGCGGCCATTACAACGCGCATAACGCCTGGAATCATGTCAGCGAATCCAACCATGACCGGGATAGGGTGGCGACGAACATTTCATAATGTGGTCGTTCTCTGGAACCTTTTCCGGGGTCCCCACACCCTCCACCTTTGTCGAGAGGGTGCTGATTGATTCCGAAGCAAACTCGCGTATATCCGCTTGCGCGAATCGGGTCTTTTTTGAAGTTTTGAGTGTGCACACAAAAGTCACAAGACAGTACTTACAATAGCATATTATTTTGCTTGATCGAGAGCACACAGTCGATAATGATAGCGACATAGGTATAGGTCGCGTAGTTGCTTGAGCCAATGTGACGTACAAGGAGGAGGATGGCGGAGAAGAGTTGGGGTTTCGTGAGCTAGGCTTGGATCATTAGCCAGCGTCAGTAAGTGGGGCTCGGACGCACCTGGTTGCAGAATGTGCATTGACGCCAGCAAAGCCCATACACCTTGAGCGAGAGCCTCAACCGCAGGCAAAATCTGGAGTTGATCTTGATGTGCAGCGAGTGGGGAGTTAGTGACAAGGCATAATACATGCAAGCAGACCTACCTCTGCAATCTCAAGGGTGGCAGTTTTGATCTGGGATGTCAAAGAGGGTATGGTCCTGTCCGACCAAAACGGGTTTGTGGTGGTTAGCCGGGACAACGGAAGACTCACATCGACTCTGAGCGACTCTGGATCACATGCTAGGAATGCCCCTGCCTGGTGCAAAGAACTTGTGGGCATCTTCGATTGCGGGAGGGGGTCTTGACATGTAAAGCTGTGGAATATCTCGACGAGAAACATGACTTGGGCGAGGATGTCAACGTTTTGTGGTGTACGGGGGAGGGGGAAGTTGGATGTCTAGCGGAACTTGGAAGAGCTGGAGGAAGGGATCCATGAATTTGGAAAGGACGAGAAAGAGCTGGTCGGAACATCACACCACAGGGAATTGCATCACCCACCTGAGGGCACCGCCAGGGTCGGCAGCATCCACGAGTGGGGTTCGCAATGTGTCTGGGTTGGGCGATGAATCGAATTTGAACACTGGATCAAATTCACGCTGAGAGCCTGCTAGCTTTGTTTGTCTCAGCCTTGATGCGCAAATGAGACCACACATAGCAGTGTGCAAATTCGTGTTCAAGGGACAAATGGAAAGAACGAGTCCTACATCAACTACAAACTTGTAATTTTCATGTATACCTAGTGTGGTGTAAATTAATCAAGCGGCTTACTGGCCAACAGGCGCATAAAAACCAGTTTATGGATAATGACTACTAATAAATGGATCTTTGGCAGCCATGGCAAAGGGCAGGTGCTCCGTCGTTGACATCCCATAATCTTTCAACTAATCCCGCATCTTCCCCATGCCCTTCCCTTCATGCGCAATGGATGCCCATTATCCCGCTCGCACAGTGGGAGGATGATGCACCCCCGCTTCGATCCTGCCGGATAGTCGACAGGTACCCAGCAGACACCTGCCTTCTTGGCTATGTCGAGGCAGATGTCAAAAGCAACGCATTGTTGCGCGGGGTCCCACACACCGATCAGGGGTTCCTCTGTGCAGTGAGATGCCATTTTGTACATCTGGGTGAATGGTATCAAGTGGCCGCCCTTTGATAGCTTCCACAAATAGGCCTCGACATGCGTGTATGGCATTGGGCCCATGATTTCAAGAGTGTGTGGTGGTCCGAAACATGTGAAGTAAGTGATCGATGAGGATGCGGGGATTAGGGATTGGGGAGAGACGCGATCGACAGCCCGTGCGTTGGATGAGTTCAATGTGTCTGGAGTGACTTGGAGAATTGCGTCATTGAAGGTTGAGCGCATTCATCGGGACGCAGTTCAGGACGTGAAGGCACGCCTAGTTTGTTCAACAAGCAACCCCTCGCCCCGCCCGAGCCCACAAAAATCCCCCACATAGATGACCGGCTCCGTATCATCGGCCATCAACTGCCAATCAGCAAGTGTCAGCTCTGGGTGTTGACACCAATGGAGGGTGGGCGTAGCAAATCAAAACCGGATTGCTCTACGCTCTCATTATGGCACATCAGCTTATGGACATATATGGATAGATTGATTCAAAGAGAGATGATTGGGTAATTGTGCAGGTTTGAGTGGCGGTGAAGGAACTTACTGGTAAGCGCCCAGATCCACAGGACTCAAAGGGCGATTTGCCTCTAGTAGTGCTTGAAAAAATTACGTATTAAGATTGTGGGTTGGAGGGTGATGAGATATCCTATCATTACGATTGTGTGGTGGCCTAAACGTAGCATGAGTACCAAGGGTTGTTGGCACCTTGCCAATCAACTGGAAGCCAAGTTTCAGCCTAGGAGATAATCGAGGAAAGGAGGGTACTGACCACAGTGCCAGCAGTCCAGGAGATGGTGAGGGCTGCGGCGGGGTATCAGCGTTGCTGTGTTAGAAAAGCTAGGAGCAACTCACTACCTATTCTTGATCTGGAGCGACTGCACATAGTTCGAGTTCTGATAGTCGGGCTCGTGGATATCGGCCTCATTCTGTTCAGCGTGCAACCATTAGAGCTTATCCAATGTATACCTACTGAGTGCGCATACCTGGTACGCGCCCGATCCGGGTGTGAGTGCACGGAACAGATTGGCCAATTGACCCGCCAGAGCGTAAGATGCCTTCATATCAACTGCTGTTGCGTTCAAATCCCACATATTCACAAATAGCACCTTGGCGATCAAACCAGTTGTCATTCCGCGATCACAGACTGTGTCCAACATGCCTAGTACAGAAAGTTCCTCCAAGCCGGAGTGACACTTGTGCCATCAGTGCTCCCATTGTATCCGCACGGCGTGGTAAAGTGAATCTGGGAGAAATAGGCCTGCTTGTTCGTCTCAATTGTCAGATCCACCAGCTGCGCACGACCTCCAGGGGTCACATGATTTGCCTGAGGAATCAAGCGCAAGCTGAGGACAGATGGGAATCTGATTGCTTGTATAAATGACATTGAGCGATATGCTTCAACTAAGGCGGGCGACATACGTCCTGGGTGCCCTCCTTCCCCTCGACACTGTCACATATCCGCCCCAGCCTCGCTTGGCGAAGATGTCGCATTGACCATGAATACCTCAAGGAAGGACCTGTAGTTGTCGTCGCTGATGTCCCAGTTGATGTCGGCGCTGTGGTATTAGGATTAGCGGCGAAGACAATGGGAGGGCCTAGGCCACGTGCACTTGGACGGGCACACGGGGGGTGGCGCGGATAGAGACCTTGAGGACGGCGCCGAATGTTCCGCCGCCTGCGCCACAGAAGTCGATGAAGAGGCCCTAGTTCTGGCAGGAGTTAGGGACGTGGGACACACCGTCTGGGGTGACAATTTGTATTGCAGCTGCAGGAGTATCAGTTGATTGAATTGGCGAAGATATGTGGATATATACCGCGCAGTCAACACCCAAGCCAAATGTTGGTGAGAGGGGGGAATGGCCACCAGCCTATGATATAGGTCAGTGGATCTAGAATAATGGAGAAATCTGCACCGACTGACCTGTCCCCAGCCACCGGCAGCTCTGACCAACTTGTCAGAGCCACCAATGACGACCATCAATCCGGTGTCATTTGCAAATTTGTAGATGTCGTCAAACTGCTCGCCAGCCTGCACGAGCGCGGAAGGATGCTGTCTCCAAGATATTAGAGACGATGTACACCAAAGGTAAGAGCATTAGCACCAGATTGTCCGGTGTAGCCCTCAGGGACAAAGTTGGCATTGTGAGAAATCTGGCAAAAGGTCAGGACTTGTGGTATGAGGGTGGTCGTTGACAAGACTATTGACATATTTCACATGATGCATCTGGAGCATGCAAGTCAGGGTTTCCTAAAAACCTTGAGAATGTCGAAAGAAAAAAAAATGTGGTGTAGCTTCCCAAAAAGGAAAATTGGAAATAAGGTTTGCATGCATACCGCAACTCGCACAGACGTCGACGTGCCAACACCCACAGCTGAATGGTGGCAGAAAATACTCTAATACTTAAAAACGATGCACTCGAGTAGTCCAAAGATGATACCAAAGGTTTGGTCAGGTATGATTTCATTGCCCCTTGTCTCGAACACATTTGCATGTAATCGTAGCTACCATGACCGTATAGTAAATTCAAGACTGAGCCCACATCTTGCAGGGCTTTATAGAGCGCAAAAAAATAAAACCAGGACCATAGCCTGTGCCAGAGGGAAGTAGGCTGAACGGAAACACCATACTAATCCCGAGTCGGCCGTCGGGTTGCGATCAAGGCGTCGACAACTCTCGAGGTCCCAAATTACGGTCATAGCTGCCAAATCAATAGAACGAGGGTAGAGGTGTTACCACAGCAAATCCGTCGAAAATCATTGCCCACCAATAGACTGGCTGTTGAGACCATTCATGGTTGTGGGTGTTGGCGCATCGACGTCTAGAGGGAATCTGCAGGAGGCATGCAATCAAACCTTATCTTGAATTTTCCTTTTTGGGAAGCTGCATTACATTTTTTTTCTCTCGACATTAGAGTGTATCAGTTAACACTTTTATTGGAAATTCTTTGATTGAGCTGTGGTGCGCTCTTTCATTGACGAGCTGTGACATGTGATGCAATGCCCTGGCGCCACCCCGGCCCCACTCTCCGCCGTCGCTCTTGCCTTCATTGTTGACACTGCTGTTCTACTCATAATACCACTGTTAAGGGAGAAATTTAGGTGCAGTCTGAGCACACCAACCATAGCTTGAGTTCCCAGTGGCTGGGTAGGTGTTCGAGTGGATTGGGCATTGGACGACTCGTGTCAAAGGGCCTGGGAAGGCTTCCAATTTGGTTACTGCAAGGCGACTTGCCCCACTTGCTCCACAGTTTCAAATGTATTGAGATGTCGCTAACATTTATTGAAAATTTTCGACTTTTATTGAAACTGATACACTCTATTCTCAAGGTTTTTAGGAAACCCTGTAACGTCGGTGCTTGAGCGAAAACCCCGGAACTTCGAGTTTCAAAACCCGGACCCCCGGTCGCTCCGCCGTTCTTCCACCCGAGCCGTAAGTCATTGTCTTCCAGCCTGTTGCCCTGCCGCCCCCTGACACCCAACCATCTACATTCTAGACATTGCATTTGGTACCACCACGGGTCGACCGGGCTGTTACTGCGGTTGGCGCTGATCCATGAATTGGTTCGGACAGGGCCTTAGGACAGTGTCAGTCATGCTACAAATTTTCCGCTTTCTCCCTTGAAGCTCGGCTGCAGGCATCCAGGCGCTCATTCTCTTCTTCTCAACCCACCTTTGCGCGACTGTCTCAATTTTTATCTTCTCCACCCAAAGACAGGAAATGATGCGGATATAAAAGCTCCTGTTGAGAGCGACAGTGACAACGCGTGACTTGACGGTTCGGATGATGACTCGTCGGCGTCTTCCAAGTCAGATTCGGCGCCACCTTCCTCCCCGTCTCCGCGTCTATATCTCCTCGAAGCCCATTTGCGTCCTTTGGTTTTGTGCGCAAGTCTATAATCACAAAGTGTCCGAAACGCTTCCTCCTGTCATGGCCATTAGTTGCCTCCCTGATGACCCAGCACACGACGGAGCTGGTGTCAGACACTCTTTATCTTGTTCGTGGCTCGAGGAAAAGCAACGTAGGGACCAGGATTTTTCCACTGAGGCCGAGCCCATTGTCATGTCAGGTAAGCTCCCATCGAAACGGCTCGTTGCTACATAAAATTTGACGCTCTTCGGTATCTCGAATCAGGTTCCAACGCCAGCCCGTTCTCGTCCCCATTCTCCCATCCATCCTGCCCACAGCACTCCCGTCCCAGTACTCTCGACATTACTTGCATCACCCATTACAAATCTCTATCCTGACGCAAGCCCCGACACGTACCGCACCCCCTTCGCCGCTCTCCAACTCAACTTCCTTCTCCCCATCTACACGGATCCTAGTCACTTCCACACACATGAACCCAATGGAACCACCAGTGCACAGTCGCCTCTCCCTACTTTCATCCAGCATCCCTCGCCCTGTCCTTCTCTTGATTTGGCCATTGCCCGCCCTGCCTATCCACGAGCATATCTGTCTTTCGAAGCACGTGGCTCCCTCGACCAAGTACACCCCCGCGCTAGTCCCACTTCAAGCCATACATTCCTTGCACCCCCCTCTATACACCTCCCCAACCCGTCCCCAATCACTCCGAATCCCTCTACCTCCTCCACAAGCCCAGCCCTCTCGCTTCCGTCTCCCGCATCTGGGCACGTAGACGCAGCATGAGTGTTTCAAGAATGCCTAGGCCGTGCTTACCTCCATGACGTGTGCCTGGAGAACAACCTCTCCACACGCATGTACAATGGCGAGTCGCTGGGGAGTCAGTCTGCCCATAGCCCCTCCGTAGGGGGCAGCGAGCGCAGCCACTCACATGCTATGGACGACGACAGCCCTTCAACCCATGAACGTCGCACAGGTAGTGTAAAGAGCTAGCGATGATGGCGGTTATTCGCATACCAGTGCAGTGACACACCTCGCCCCGCCTGCGCCTATCCACGTCAATAGATCTGCTAATAGAAGCCCAAACGCCACCCATAGTCTCTGCGGATTTAGGTTCGGAGCGTGGCGGGGGAGTGAGAGTGTTAGCGGAGGGACTAGCATCAGCGTTGGGGGCAGGCAAAGGAGTGAAAGCATTGGCACCGGGGGTCGTCATGAGGGCGAGAGTCCTAGTGTCAATGGGAGCCCGATGGTCGCATCATCAACTACCGAGACCGCCAGCAGGGATATGCTACGGTCTGTGTCCTTGTCTACTGCGCCCACGTCGGTGGATTCTGGCGCGTCGTCGTTTGGCGCTTTTGGACAAGAATGGGAGAGGGAGCGGGCTGTGGATAGGGGTGGCAAGAAGGATGGTGTTGCGGGTCAATGGAAAGGAGAGGCTGAGCTGTGGAAGCTGGATGATGGAAAGATGAGGCTAAGCAGATGAAGGAGAAACACTCGCTGGAGACGGGTGCGCTATTGGGTGCATCATCAGACTCATAGCGCACAATGCGGGTACTACGTGAAGAGAATGCGATGCTTAGATTACCGCTCGATACGGCGGAGCAAGACAGCATGGATTTGAAACGGGAGTTGAAGGAGCTGAAGGAGCGGGTGCGCGATTTGGAAGACAGGGATCGGACATGCCCACGGTTTTGAAACGGGCGGCGGAAGCGGGGACAAGATGGGGAGGCTGGATGGAATTCACGCGCACGCGAGATATCAAGGCTCGGGTTTGGTGGGGGCAATGAAAACCTGCGGGATGTCCCTTCTACCCGCACCAACTCGCCATCGCATTTCATATACCGCGAAGTGCATCTCCCCCTTGTACTGGACGACCTGGACTTCCACCCTCCACACCCACACTCGCAGCCGGCTTCGTCGACACCCAACACAAAACGCTAGACGCATGAGCACTGCCTCTTCGCAATCCCTCTTTCCTGTTCCCCCAGCCAATATGACCATGCTCCTCCACAATAATGCCGAGGACCCTGCCGCCTCCATGCCTACAAAATTGCAGAACATCTACCACCCTGACCAGCAGCACCCCCCCCTCGGCACCCAAAACCGCCATCTGCACCAGCAACTGCCAAGCTCACTTGGGCGCCCCATCCCCGGCACCGCACATGCCCGTGTAACCTGCACCAGCACAGGGCTGAGTATCTCCCCAACTACAGTGGACTTCTTGGTGGCCATTGGTAGCCCCAGGAGCCTCTTCCTCCTTGAGGATATGGAGAGCCTCAATCTGGGATGATGCATACGATTGGAAGAGGACATTGATCGAGAGGAAGAGGAGGGATGGGATCTGTAACGCTATGATCTTGTTGCTATTATTTATGTGTTGGTCATTTTCGTTTCCACTGCATCACCTGCTATGGCTCATCCGACTTTGCTTGTGATATTCCAAGCAGTCAGGATTTCGTTCCTTGTTCATTGGATTTATATTTTGGTAATAAATAATTCACAAATTCAATGGAAATGGGTTGCGTGTTCGTGGTTTGATTGGCTCATGAGCTTGGTCCGACTCGCCCCCACATGCCCGCATCATTCCTCACACCGCCTTGCTGTCAATGTTACATGTCAAACATGCCTGGGCCCAGTAACAAGCAACAGGCCCCAAAGAAGAAACCTCCTACACACGAACGATTGGTGAAAACCAGTGAGACAGTTTCGCAACACCGTTACTATGTCCACCTCATCCACGTTCAATGCCCCCAAGCAGCCGTACTGAGAGAAAACAACCTGCATATTGCAACGGCCCTCAAACTCAAGTCTTGTGGCAAGGGAGGGGGTGCTTCGATGACAATTGGGGGCGAACAGAAACCACTGCCCCAGCTTTGGTATCCAGGCCATGTTGGGTTGGGATGATGTGGTTAGGTGGGGGCCAAAACTAGTGCAGTTGCAGGGACAGGCGGCTATCATGTGGGTCATTGAGCATGGTGAATTGTCGTGAAAGTGAACAGCCTTGCAACAAGGCTAAATCGCCATTACATTGGAGTAATACATCACTCTGCTGCTGGCATCCGGTGGTGCAACTTTCCTGTATTTATTGTATGTTGCCTACTACATGATGTGTGACAGAATGGGCGCCCACTAAATCTTGGATTCTAAAACCTCCCATAGGATAGAAGTACGCAAATTGCTTTTTTTCAATCTCTCCATAATCCTCAAATGCAAGTTTTGAAATTGTAGGGCTGCCCCACCATTTGTATGAGAGAGCTCAACGTAATGTCCAGTGCTCCATTCACAAAATGCCTTCATAAGCTGGTGAGGGCATTTGTCAAATCATATTGAACAAGCAAACCACAGTACTAACGCACCAAGACCACAGAATCGGCAAGAAGATGTTCAGTAATTGTCACATGCATGCCATCTCGTTGACCCGCCGATCCAAGGATAAGGGTTTGAAGAACCAACAACAAAGCTGGGTCCCCTATCTCTGAGCCAATACTATCCAACTGAGTCGTAGTCAGCATCATTCCACTCCAATACTCCCAAGAGACTTACGTTGATGCCTTGCATAAACGGTTTTGTTGCGAGAAACCGTGATACAGATTCTTTCCTTTCATCTGGGGAGTTGCATTTTCTCAGATGGTAGAAGTTCAATACTTGACCTCGTGCAACTCGAAGAGCTAGCGCAGGAAAATATTGCAGGGTTGGGAAGAGAACAGAGCCTTTTACCAGGTTTTCCCATGTCGTATTGATTGGTCCACATCCAACAAGGGCTTGCCAAATTTCACAATAGCTTAGATGTCGGATTGGTCTGTCACCCGTCATATTTGGACTGGCCGGGAAGGTGGCTAACCGCCCATAAGATGCAAGACCAGTAGAATATAGGTGTTGTGCAAGATCATCAACGGGTGATCGAAAGGGCATATTGTTGGAGAATAGCAGGGGGAATTCAGCTTTGAAAAGCTGTTTCGCCATATGGAAAATGACCTTGCCACTCAGTGCAAACCCCAACTGCTCTTGTGTAAGCACCTTGAGACTCTTACTGGCCTCATTCGCATCATAAAGCCAAGGACAATGCCCATTTGAGCGCCGGTGGGACATAGTCCAGAGGTGGGTTGAGCAAAAGGGGTGGGCCTGGCCTTTCAGGCTCCTTAAGCCATGCGCGATTGGAAGGAGGATCGTGAAAAGCACAAGGAGGAACCGCTTTAGAGCAGGTGGAACGGTGATGATGTCAATGTGGCAATTGATCTTCCGGTTTGATTTCAGTGGATTTGTGAAGGCCATGGCCCCATTTTTGAGAAGAAAGAGAGTCCGATCGGGTCCTGCATAGCGTTGGTGGCGGAAAAAGGAATCATCAATTGCAGCTGTTGTCAACATAATGGCTGAGGCTGCTAGTGGAAAGCAGTTGTCGTAATGTTGAAGCCATTTATTCACCTCTCCGATGACCAGGCCTGCCTCGTTAAATAATGCCGTTGTGACATGGGTACCGGTACAATTCCCAGAGAGCACCCCGTTCCAGCATTGAGATAGTAGAGGCGCTAACATTTCACGATTTGGCCTTTGATCATGAAGAGCAATGGCGGAAAAGTCATCCACCAGGAGGTGAAATGGAAAACATGCAGAACCGACCCCCATAGGCAGGATTCTCTCAATGCCAGCTTGAAGTTCATTTATTGCTCGGAGAACAGCCACCCTCACCTGAGGCAATGGCAAATGGATGGGCGTGTCCTTGTGGTTCGTCAAAACAAAAGTGTCATGTCGAAATGATACTTCAAACGGAGGCTTGTGGGCGGAATAAGCATATAGTCGGGAGGATATCTTGACAAGACGGTGAAAAGGAGTAATAAGTGCTGGTATTTTGGGGGTGGATATGTATATAACTTTTTCGAGCAAAAAGCTAGTAATACCGAGTGAGAACAAATCACCACTATTGCATTAATATGAGACCTACTCATCAACGGTCGGGACCCCTGTTCCAATTGAAGTTGGTGGTGGGTCTAGTTGAAGAGAAAGGGCTTCAAGAGCGGTTTTGATATCACCCTGGAGGAGGCCACAGTTCCCCCATGTTCCGTGCTCAGGGCCAGGGGTTCATCATCACCTCCGAGTCCGGTAGCATCTTCATCAGCACTGAGATCCTCATCGCTGTCATCTGCATCACTATACTCTTCAACCTCATTTCCCAGTTGCACTAGGGAGCATTCAGATAGATCAAGAGGGACATAGCTAGTCAGCCCTTGGGTTTCAAGCCGGCACCAATTTGCGAAAGTGGCCTGAAAACTCCATAACCCAAAGTTGATGCGGCTCTGGATAAGAGCGGCTTTGGAAAAGTGTCCAGAAACTTGCAAACTGCATGCAATCAAAGCTTGTTCTATTAGGCATCCAACCTTGTCTTCGGAACCTCCTGGGCCACAGAGTATTGAGGTAAATAAGTGATGCTTCTTCGTCAAGAGTTCTTCATGATCTGGGGCACCGTTTGACTCCAGGAAGAGTCGCATTAGATTCTGGACTGCCCTATCGGTATCCCCAGCACATTTTGTGGCCACTGTAGCCCTATTCAGTAGGGTATCCAGGAGTGAACGAACTGCAAATGTTTCTGTTGCAATATGTAGTCGGCGATACCTGTACCCGTCGGTGACTCCAAGTTGGGGTCGAAATGGCTTTGAGCTACAATATAATCAGCACTACCTCCCATCCACGGTGAACTTCAAGATAAACATACTGTTTGTATGAAAAATGGCCACGAACTGCCGCATGCATCCCAGCCACCCACTGGGCCCCATCCCTCAAGTATCGCAGGTTCAATTGATTGGACAGTAAGAGACCCCGCTCCACCGCTCTGGAAACATCATCGGTACATTGTTCAACCCGTTTCTTACAAGGAAGCGCAACAAGATCAAGAAGTTTCTCTATTGCCTTCTCGCGGGTCCCCATTTGGCGTGCAAGTGTTACTATCTCCTCCTCCCACCCAAGCTCCTGAGCCCACGTTTGCCCCATTGGTGCTGATTGGTCTGCTTTCACGATTGAAAGCAGCTCAGGGATGGGAGGCGGTATGTCTGTTACCGGTGGGGTATAAGTATGGGGAAGCACAAAGCAGTGTGTGTCGCCAGTCCCTGCTGCACATTTTCCTTTCCCAGATCCAATCTGTACAAGTTGTGTGATCTGGGGAGTAGAGGAGCGCGCTACCATTAGGAGTGATGCCAATTGCTTGTCGTTCAAGTCGCTTTTATGAGTTTTTTCACATGCGCCAAATGTTCATTTATTTCAGCTCCTTTTGATCGATTAATGGCGGTCCATTTTTCACAGCCGCTCGCTGGGCATTTGTATTGTGATTTGAGAGTATCAGAAGAAAGTGGAAGAGGCACATCCAGCTCCCTGGGGAGACTGGACTTAACTTGTACAGCGGATTGCTCTTTAATCGAGGGGTGACATATCATGATATGTGATAAAAACGTAGCATGAACATCAAATCTAGTGATCTTGTTATAACTGCCGGGGTGGGAGCGATTGATGTGCTGCCAAATAGACGTCCCTGGCAGCAAGCGGTCATGGTCTGGACATAGAATACAGCTGAACTTTGCAATCCATTCAAATTTGAAGAAGCCAAGGCATGGACAAGGCTCAGAGTCTTCACGGCCAGCTTTGCTTGCACAACAGTGATCTATAAGGTTGGCGAGGGCAGTGGGGAGGTGGGGATGATGTTCGGTGGTGCAATACTTCTGCAAAGTCTCCAAGGTTGGAGCCACACCCAGTTGGTTGAGTTTACGACCACCGGGCTTGGGGGATGGAGCAAGTTCAACAGATTGGTGTGGCTTCGATGAATGACCTGGCTTTGCTGAGAGCTTCTCTGGGATTGAAGGCAAGTCCTCGACATTTGCATGAGCGTTTCCAGTGCACCCAGCCTGGGTAGACGAACCCAAGCAGAACAAATCCGTAAAAATATTTCGGTTTGGGGCCCTCTGGAGGAGGCTGTTCGGGTCGGTCCTCATATTGCCAAGAGCCATTGTACTAGTCTGTATAATGCTGTGCGCAGACTGTGAATCCGGCAATGTATACTCCTTGCCCCAGAGAACTTTATGCCAACTTTGGCCCGGGGAAATATGTTCTTCACCAGCACAAGGTAAGCAGCATGAAATTGAGGGAGGGATTGAATTGACCTTCCGAGTCAGTTTCGCCCTTCATCCTTACGGATTGTTCGTATTTTCTTGGGCGACCTTGTATCTTCCTCATCTGACCCTCGCGTTCTTTTCATGATACGTGTCTGTCTCTTATTCTGATCAGAGTTGTATGAATCAATCAGTATTCAACAGTGCTACAATTAAAAATGTGACCTGCATACCATTTGTTTTGGAGGCATTTGAATGGATTGTATCAAGGAAGACGGCCTTTCGGTTAAATAGGATTGAATTCCGAGATATAGCGGACGTTGAACAAGTAGAACCCTGAGAGTCGAGACGCCAACTTGAATACCACCAATTGCCACCAGCTGATAGCTTTTAGATGCCCCACCTGCCACCTTCTCACCAGGACTTTGACTTTGAGGCACAGTACGCTGATGTGAATACTTTCGTGTAAATGTACATCAGATGTAAGGAAGATAGTAGAGGATGGAGCATAAAAGTCTACTAAATTTTAATTATCCATTCATGTATGGTGAGTTCACATTTATCAGCCAGCTTGCCCTCCCAATTGCTCATCCTGCCCCGCTTGAAGGCACTCAACACCTCCATCAAGAGACCAGGCCTAAGATTGCTATACCATCAGTGCCTCGGCGGAATGCAGATGATGTCACTGTAATAGAGAAACTGGAAGTCCAGGCCCCACATGAGGGGCGCTCTCTCGCCGAGGACGAGGAGGAGCACGTTGGGTGGCTGAAGTTCACAAAGGGCCAAGCCTGTGGACCTGCGGTTGCAGCGGCTCATATTGGAGAACGGCTTGGCAAAAGGCCTCCCTGCGACTGGGAATGCATACAATATAATGGAAGAGGTAGACAAGTATGCTGACCAACACGAGGGCACTCAGGTTGGCTTGACCAAGATAGATGATTGCGCGAGTTGAAACCAGGATGGGTATCAAACCCATCAAAAGCTCTGGGAGGGGGCGACTTGGAGAAAGAGAGGGGAAGAGTGATCCGAAGAAGGTGCTGTTGCGCGAGCCACATGTGTGGGCAGGAGAGATGGTTTCTGGCTCATACAGCAGCTCAACGATGGGGTTGCGGTAGTTTGTATGAGTAGAGGTGATGGAAGGAAGCTGGGTCAATGCGCGACCAACTTTGGCAACCAACGCAGTACATACCACAGATTTCTAGCCGGAGTTTCTCCTCAGTGACAGTAGGGCTGAGTGTTGCAGCAGGCTTTTTGACATGAGAGGCATTTGAGGAGACGAGACGATTGGAATTGAATGGATGAAGCGTTGTATGCAACTGGTAATATGGTGGAGATGGTGGGGCCGAAATCGTTTGCTGAAGTTCCCACTGGTCAATCGGGGCATTCTTGCACAAATACGAGGCAACACGAGTGTAACGTTTGTGACGAATCAGAAACGCTACACGAGTTGTTCAGAGTTCACGACGATAGACTGTTGTAAGAAAACTCTGTTCTGTCTTTTTCTAGCTACACATCCAAGTCTTATATATCTTCTGGAAGGTAAGCTAATCCTAACGCGTTTATAACTCCATTCTAACAGTATCCCACAGCAGCCGATAAGCCATCGGCCCGCTGTCAAGTCCGAAGTTAACCGGTTCGCTACATGCGCCCTCTGCTGGGCGCGTTATTGGAGGGCCCAGCATCAAAGTAGCGACCGTGGTTGGCGCGCCCTCCGCGTCCTCGAAATCCACCCCGAAATCCACCCCGACCTCCGCGGCGTGCGAGATTATTCAATTCTCGGCGGGCCTTATCTTCTTCGTCACGCTCCTCGGCTGTCAACTCAGCCCGTCGCTCGCGTTCTTCCGCTCGGGACTGGATGTGCTCACGGAGTCGAGATCGATCCCTGAGGAAGTCCTCCGCGGCTTGCAAAGTGAGTAGTTTTCCCAAATCTGCTTCATGGGCCGTAACGGCCACTTGTTGATTAGAAGACGATGATGCGCGTCCGAGCAGGAGAGATGGGCGTGGATAGGGCGTTGGACGAGTGAGGCGATTATTGGATCGAGCGGGGTTAGCGCGGGGAGTGGCTGGATCGTTGCCAGATGACTCGGGAGGTGTGTTTCCCATTCTGTTCGTCTCTGCCATATTGACATCTGTAACGGGGTTTTCGATTACGGCGAAAAGGGGGTCGAAGATGGCGGCAACGCCATGGGCCACTATTTCAGTGCGGTCAACGTTCCATGTCGCAAAGGAGACAGGATAAAGGGGGTCGTTGTTGAAGTTGTCGGCGAATTCGCCGTATCCCGCAGGAGCGCGCTTGAGTAGTTTGCCGCTCTTCAACTCCAAATCATGATCACAGTAAGTACGAATTTGATCTTTTGTCAGGAAGATCTGATGGCCAGCGCTGGACCGTAGATCCAACACGAACCCATCTTCGTCAGCCCGGAAATAGGCATGCTGAGGAGGGTTGATGGGCTGGTCGGCAGAATTGGTAGTAGTGGTGTTGAGTTCGGGACTGAGGCCAAAGACGGCGAGTTCGGAGATGGGTGATAGCATGGTTGAGGTGTCGAAGGGAGTTGGAAAAGAGCGGTATTGTTGGGGGATGGATAACAATCCGCCTCGAGCTTTATACTCGGATTCAGGCTCCTCAGCTAAGTCAATGTGGCCGAGGGATACCTGAGGATCGCTAACCTCTTTTGTCAGTGTCAAGTTCCCCGTAGGCACGTCCGTTATGTTGCTAACTCCAATCAGTTCGAAATAGGCTTGGAGCGCCTCCGTCGTCCTGATCTGGTGGTACGGCAGCCAGGTGACATCACCGCTTTTCCATAGCACCCGAAATCTAGCGCTTTCACGGCTACCTTCATGACCAACAATTCGGTCTATGGTCCATTCCTGATCGGTTGTCTCAGTTCCTCCAATCTGCGAGTATTCTCGTCCTGGAAACAGTCTATCATCGTTTGGTACGTGGATTCTCAGTAACGAAGAGTGAAACGAGTCATGTATTCCTTGACGTTTCAGATCCGCTGGTAGTTCAATCCGGAACGAGTGGTTTCCAAAGTCTTTGAGGATTCTGTATGGTCCAATGAACTTAGGTACGAGTTTCCTGGCTAATCCTTTTGGGAAACTAATATTCTTCGTACTAAGGTATACGAGATCCCCTTCCTTGAATGGAGACTCGCGTCGGTGTCGGTTGGCATCGCGTACCTGTTTCATGCGTGCGGCCAAAATGCAGTCGTGTGCTGCCATAATGGTAAGCTTTCGTTGTAATGCAAAGTTTCGAACACCCGGAAACTCATCCTGCTTTGCGGAGTTCCATATCATTGTTCGCGGCATCCGACCGGTGTCAAGGAAGAAGGGTGCAAACCCTGTGCTTTCTGACCGCGCCGAATTGATCGCAAACTCAATTGCTGGGAGCTTGGATACCCAATTCTTTTGGTCAGGTCCAATGCACTGTCTCAGCATCTGGGTAATAGTTCTATTCGCTCGTTCCGTAGCCCCATCTGACTGAGGGTGGTAGGCGCTTGACATTCGCAACTGGGTTCCAATAAGCCCATTCAAGCGTTTCCAGAACTCGCTTGTGAATAGGACGTCTCGGTCACTCACAATTGACTCAGGTAAGCCATGCAATTTGTATACATGCTCGAACATTAATTCCGCAACTTCTTTGGCTTTATAGTTTGTTCGGCTTGGGATTAAGTGAGTCCGTCCAGTAAATAGGTCAATTATTGTGGTAATGGAGTCAAATGTTCCATCGCCGATATATCAAGAATCGACTACCAATTGTTTCAATCCAGGGATTATCTCCCGGATATTGGTCAACTGACTCGAGTATTCGTTCGGCTGCCCGCGCGGGTTTGTCACCCCTTTGTCCTGCCCGGTAACCATACACATCTCGCCGGTTTCGTACATGTTGTTCTTCCCATTTGAACTCATTTTCGATTAGGCTAATGCATCCTAATGTTACTGTTGTATCCGCAAGAGTTTGTGCCTCATCGATGGCATCAAAGTCAATATCCATGTTAAACGAGGTGAGTCCTGGAGGTTTATTTCCTTTTGCTGACATGGTATTTGCTTTTGGACAGTTTCGGGCCATATGTCCCGATTCCTTACACCGAAAGCATTTCCCAGCTGCCAGCAGTTCCTCGCGCTCTTTTTCGCCCAATGGAGGAGCAACCGGCTGTGTTCCATGTGCAGGCCTCCAAGGCCGTCCTTGGTCCCTCTTTCCTGATTTATGGAAGTTTGACCTCTGGTGAGTGTTCTTAGATCCTGAGGCTTGGGCCCAGGTCTCGTTTTTGTTTTGCTGATGATCCCGCCTAGGTTCATCATTTCGGCTGCCTTGCTCGCGGCGCGGGGATTTTCGTCGGGATCGACGTGATGTCTTGTGTTCAGATCGGTGAGATCTACGTTCATCCCTATCCCGATTCGGTTTGTGCTCACGATGGTTTCCATTGCTAGACTTTGCCATATTTTCCGCGATCTCAATTCGCTCGGCCATCTTAGCAACTTCTTTCCACCCCGACACCTCGGGATTAAGGCCGTCTCTCCAAAGTCCTTGCTGGATTACTATCTGCAGACCTTTCCAGAGTTTGATCACTCGATCGCGCTCAGCTACGTCACCAATGGTATTGTATAGTTCTTCTAATTCATGAATATATTCAGATACTGATTTCTCATGTTGATAACAGCGGTTTAGTTTATCACGCTGCGTCAGCCTGTAGTTCGAGGGAAAACAGTAGTTGAATAATTCTGTGAAGAATTCTTCTAATGTCCATTTATTGCTGGTCATCGCAACTTTCCTGGTGTAAAAATCATAGGCCGTGCCATCCATGTAATAGGATAAGACGAAGGTTCGTTGACTCCTTCCTACCTTGCCATTTCGAACATAGGCTGACCCTTCAGTCACGAATTGGTGGTATGCTCGGATGTCGGCTTCCCCTCCATATGTTTTTGGTGGGATAGGCTTCAAGGTTGACTTGGGAGTCTTAGTCCTATGTGCTTTGCGATGCCTTCGACGGTGGCGGTAAGCTCTTCTACTGGAGCTTGATGATGTGCTTGTTGATTCATCCTCATCCTCAGAGCCCGATGACGAATTCGAGTTCCTTGATGGGCTGGAGGATTCCTCCGAGCTGTCTTCGTATGAGCTGTCTGACGAGGATGACGATTCATCTGAAGGCGACGACGGTGTCGCTGAACGCCGCTTTCGGCTCGATTTTTTAAGGTCCTTGAGTGCTTTTCCAAGATAACTCTTGGATGCGATTTGGTCAGCAGGACGCATCTCTGCCCGTGTCATTTTTCGCTTGGAATGGACTCCAACTGGTGTTCGTCCATGGGCAACATCCTTGACACGTCGCATCATTGATGCTGAGATAGGTTCGGCTTCCATTGGCTTTGCGGGAGAATGCTTACGATCCCGCTTAGATTTTTTCATGTTCTTTTCACCACGTTTTTTCTTATCCGCAAATTCCTTCAATGCGCGGCGTTGGTTTTCAAGATTCATTTCGTCGTCCGACATCTGGATATTCCCCCATTCACGGGGGTCAATACCTTTCCCTTTTGGCTGGGACGGTCCTTCGCCTCGTGAGTCTGTGCTCTGCGATGCTGACGGTTTGCGTATCCGTGCGAACCGCAACTGGATTCGGTTCTTCTCAGCTGGGGTAGGTTGATTTTCAGCTGCTTTAAACGCTTGTTTGCGCTCATTGTTAGGCGGGCTAGGTGAACTGCCTTTTTGCAGGCTTTTTCGTCTGAGACGGCGGCCGCGGCCCCTTAAGGAATCAAGACTACGTGTGCGACGAGGTCGGACAACGGTCCAATCTTCCTCGTTGGCCTCTGTACTCATGCGCGGATCATCATCAACGCGCTTCAATTCATCCGCTGAGTCGTCACTCGGGGTGGGATTTGATCCCAATTGAGGCTCTCTGGCCAATGGGGTGAGTGGGCTCATTCTATTACTCTCCCGCTCACTTGGAGACGGGGATCTCGAGGCAGCCGCCACCTGACTGTACAGGCGACGCTGGTCCACGGCTCTAGATTCAACAGCGCCTGTCGTTAGGCCGCTGCGAGTAGTTCTTCCAGCGATGATGGGCGCAGGCCGGGCTTGGGGCCGCGCCGTAGACGACGTGGTGTTTTTGGTATTTTTGGTCATGGTCATTGTGTATAGCAAAGAATATATTTTTGTTGGTTTTCGAGTGTATGAAAGAAATAACGAGACTATAGTCAGTAACAAGATAGAGAGATATAATTGACCTTTGTCGGGAAGTCCTGGGTGATCAGCCCGGGGTTATCCTTGGAGCGGTCGTCGAGAGAGATAGCGAGTAGAGAGTTTTTGTGTAGAGTCAAAAATATGTAATGCTTGTGACAAATCAGAAACGCTACACGAGTTGTTCAGAGTTCACGACGATAGACTGTTGTAAGAAAACTCTGTTCTGTCTTTTTCTAGCTACACATCCAAGTCTTATATATCTTCTGGAAGGTAAGCTAATCCTAACGCGTTTATAACTCCATTCTAACAGTATCCCACAGCAGCCGATAAGCCATCGGCCCGCTGTCAAGTCCGAAGTTAACCGGTTCGCTACAACGAGGTATTCCTCTCCCGCCCATCCCCAGAGTGAATCGCTCTATGACATCATACATGTACATGTGAGTCTCTGTTCTCTCAACCTTGCTAATTGCTAATTATAACTGAGCGTATTGGTAGCCCCGCATGATTTGGGGTGACCAACCAAGATCCATGAAGCAACCACTAATTCCCCTGCGATGCCCAGTATGCATTCGGCACCAGTCCTGGGGTCCATGCAACGGGGAGAGCGGGATTGGTGGTCATATTGAAGTCCGCACTTAGCATTCTGTCCTCAATTCCGCAACCACGCATGCTCAGTATTATTGTTATTTTAAACGAAAACAGCACCACCCTGGCAACACCTGTTCAGCACGTACATCTCCAAGTGGCATACTCTACTTCACACCCATCTCATTTCCATGGGAACCCAGCGCAATAAAAGCATCCGAGCCCTCACAGCCACCACAGGCGCCAGCCTTGTTCCACAGATCGACTACGCTGGCGCGTGCCCGCTAAGTGTTCGGCGCTCAATGCTGCAACGCTCAATTAAACACAGCGGCATGCTCACGTCAGGTCCCTTTCAGGCAACTGAAAATATAACACTGGTGCCCAAAGCCCACAGCGCACATCCGAGGGCTGCACCTAGAATCCTAAACACAACTCGAGCTGAGGGGCTCGGGTGGGATTGACACTGGCGTTTAAGTTCTTCGCAGATAGCGTCGCCTGTGTTGCTGAAATGTTAGAAAGGCCATGCTACCCAGGTCAGGCGAATTCACCTATTCATACGTCTCTGGTTGCTCCACATCAACCCACCACCGTATGATCTTTGGGACCATCTCCATTTGTTCAAGGGTAGGCATTCTCCAGAATGCTTGTCCCACATGCAGAGGCATAGAATCAGGTGGAACTCGATGCCATCACGACCCTCGGACATCACGGCGTTCGGAATCATCAGACGCGCAAGCACAAGGCCCACATCAGAACCAGCACAATCGAGAATCCAGGACACGGGCTGGGGTGCACCCTCACCCAGCTGAGGAGATTTCTCGACGCCATAAGTGGGAATTATGTGCTGATTTTGACGCAGAAGCTGCCCCAGCTGCTTGTATCCACCAGCTGCCTGCTACCCGAGTCTTTCAGCCACTTGTCTCGATCAGGCAACCCACAGAACGCTTTGCGGAATGCTTTGAACACCATGATTCGAGTTTCGAGTTTCTGTCGCTGAACCAACCTCGAGTACAGTAAAAATTTCATTACATTGTAAATCAACCTAGCACTCCGAAATCACACTCAGTTCATACCACGGCAGCACCGGGTTTCCAAAACCAACATGCATGTGTCAAGGCCAGGTGTTGTTTCGATGCCCCATCCGTTGATCTCAATTACCCCGACGGGCCCAGAAGAAAACCTAACACATCCCTCTCAATATGCCTAAAGCCTCATCATGTACACCATCCCACATGCCGACGCATCTCTAAGCCCCGAAACTTCCCTTCCCAGCGCAGGTCCCCGCAATTTGCGTGGTAGATGTGGTGGCGCGGGTTAGCCGGCAGCTGCTCCAATATCGTCATTATTCAAGTTGTTACACATCTCGCCCCCTCAATTAATTTCCTGCAATAAACCCACAGTGTCATGGCTTAGATCTATTACCAGATTCCGACACAATATATAGCGAAAAACATTCTAAATTCCAATTTGCTTCTAAAATCAGGATACCCTGGAACGCCTTGAGGGTACCATGGTCCATGACTGCCGAGCGTTTCTTCATCAAAGCGGCATCTGAATGTGCCGCATAGCCTTCATAGAATATGTAAGTGGAAAATCATTGCATAGAAATTTGATTTCGGACCATGGCAATATAAATGCGGACGAGAGCTGCGGGGTCACGGAGATCAAAGGCCATCAAATGCCGTGTCTCCTACCATGGTAGGCCAGATTGATGCTGACCGGCACTCCGCGAATTCCATTGCCACCCTCGCGATACACGAGGTCACTGACAGTGATCTTTCGATGCAGAGGCCTTGTGATCATGTCACTGTCCATAATCTCATCCTTGAGAAGGATCGCACCCTTGACGGGGTTGTGCCACTGGAGCCGGGAGTCGCTCCGCTCTTCGCCCATTTTCTTCCCTCGCCCAGTGTTCATTTGGCATACTATTTACATTTTGTACCACTTATGTATGTTCTCCCTGCCTCCCACAATTACTTTGTCTTTTCCTCAGTGCCCACGTAACGCCCCAACTTGAATAAGGGCGCTTGAAGGAGTAAAGAAAGTTTCGTATACCGGAGGGGAGTATCAGTAATAAAGCATAGGGACCACGATTCCCCCCACACTCACGACGACAAAAACCAATCCTAATTTCGGTATATCCAATAAACTGAGACTTGAATGTCATGCCCATCCAGCTTCGCTTGTGACATTTCAAGCAGTCAGAATCCCACTCGTTCATTGGATTCGTCTTTTGGTGATAAAATTACAGTTCCACACAGCTTATGGGCCACCCGGCATCCCTAACGCCACTCTTACTCTCACTCCACTATCCTGATTCCTGATACTGAGTCTGCGCGCCGGGCAGCCGTCAAACATATCGAGATTTTGTCCCAGACTCACTGTTCCTACCACGTCAGCCTACTCTTTGTACCGAATTATCAGAGCTATACTATGTGAGGGGAAACTCTCCCGTATCTTGGTGGTATTTTGTGAGTTTTTGGTCATGAATGAGGGGTTTGTGAGAGTCGGCGCAACCTGATTTTTTTTAAAAAAAAGGTGCTCATCCAGTAGATAGACACCCCCTGTCCACCTCCGGTGGGGGTATAATGGCAGGTGATATATAGGGAATAGAAATACAAGTCCTCAGTTGACACGGCACATCCTCAGTTGACACAGCACATATGTCGCATGGTACGCACATTTTCAAGCCCATTAAACGCTCCGATGTCGGCCAGACGAGCCTAGAGTTGGCAGGTAAGTCGACGAATGCCTTGTTTGTTTTCAATTCACTCACTACCCCCAAGATTGCACCAGTTCGTGTCCGTGTGCTCGCCCACCCTATCTGCGCACGCATGGACCTACCGCCACACTGCAAACCCACACGGCATCTGTACGGCTTACGGTAACCACCCATGCCTCCTCACTTGTGACCCCATTCCCGCATCAGGCCAGGACGCCCAGGTCGGATGGCCCCAAGAATCGACAAATCGGCGATACCACAGCACCGGAAGACGATGGGCGAACGGGGTGACAGGCCAGCACCACAGCCTACAGTGCATCAGTTTGTACGCTGTCCCCACACCGCCCTGCGTCCCCTGCTCCAGCCATCTATACCTCCCTCATCAGTAGACGCTATGCCCGAATGCACACCCAGCTGCTCCCCACCACCCCCCACCGCTCCAAAGTGATAACGCTGCACTTGTGGGCAGCCAATGGCATTCGAAAATCGTGAGGCGACGCATGGTGCAGGCGAAGCGGGTGCGCCGGGGGATGGGGCGGTGGTTTAAGGGGGCGATGGTACAACAGCACCGCGCGCTGGGGCATGATGTGGCGGTACCCAGAGTGGCGAGGCTGTGGCCTCAAAAAGTGACAAGGCGATGATGGCACTAGGGGGCGAGAAAGCGGCACAGGGGGCAACAGGTTGGTGCTGCGGTCTACAATACGCCAGCTCGCTGCGTGTGCCTGCCCCAGCAACTCAGCCTCGCCCATAGGCAGTGAAAAAACCATGTGCCGCCGGGCGTGAGACGGACGCGCAGCGTATATCTTTGATCCATCAATAGTTGGTCCCTTCGAGGCCAATACGGGCCTCAGCTTCCTCACAAAGAGGAGGGCTATGGGGTAGACGGCAGAAATCAGCTATTTGCTTAAGACAAAGGCAGCATCAGTGCTAGCCCTCGCATGGCTTCAAAATACGGCAGGGAGCTGTCCATTGTAAGGACTAATACCCAGCCGCAGTCCAAGGGCCATGTTTGGGGTGTGCAGCTGACAATAGAAGGACTTACGGTCTAACACCTGCAAGGAGGGAATATAGGGTGCTATTTGGGTCTAGAGCTGATTTTGGAACTACTGGTGATGGCCGCATGGTGGAATGAGAAACTAAGAGTTGGACATGGGGGCCGGGTGAATGGGCGGATGGGGTGGGTGACAGGGTGTGCTGTTCAACATATGTCACATGACCAAGGGGGAACCGGGATTGCGAGCCATCAACCGAGCATCCCTTCTTCGACTCGTACCACTACCTTCCGCATTCGGCCGTCTCGCTTATCCTTGATTTTCATCGCCCAAACGCATCCCCCAGGTAGCTATCAGCTACTGATTAGAGTCCCATATGTCCAGGCCAGGCAGGGGCCAGCCCCTGCCTTCCTCTGGGGTGTCTAGGTCACAGCCTCAGGCACCTACTAACCCAACCAGCGCATCGAAACCCTACGACAAGTCCGTTGAGGGCCGTCAAGCCTCGAAAGAGCGCTCACGGCCAGCGACCCCTGCACCGGGCGAAAACCCGGACCTGGATTTCCTGGCAGGCCCTGGCTCACCTAGAGCTAAGTCCGCCCCCCCCTCCACGTCGCGCGTTCCCACGCCCGTCGAGGATCCGAGTACGACCGCCGGTCCTTCTGGAGGCGCCGGTGGCAGTGATGAAGACTCAGAGATGTCCGACAAAGATGGGGATGAAGGACATCACTCTTCCAAATACTTAGTTCTTGACAATACTGACGACCCGAACACAGTTGGGGACGTATTACTCGACGCCTTGTACGGGGTGGCTGACTTCTTGGCCTCCAACCCGTCTTACTCCGATGACAATACTGGCATCTCTGCCGAGCAGAGGGACCTCCTCATTAAGAACACTCGATGGGCTGTCAAAGTCATCGAGAAAACATTCGCCACCACGGTTGTCGACCCCCCCCCGACGGACGACGACACCATCAAGATTACAAGCCCGGCGGCTGCAGCGGCTCAAGGTTCGCCCTCAGCCAGCCCGGCTGGTGCGTCTGGTTCAACCCAGCCACCTGTATTCAAGCCCCCCCTCGAAACGAGGTTCAAACCTCCCCTCCGTGAGAGGATCGAAGGTGCTCCGGCAGACATCGAACAACCCGGCAATGAGGCCCCCCGGGGCCGCAACCGCAAATCTAAAGGCAAACACCGTGAAAGGGATCCGAATGCCCCGCCACCAGCCCCTCTATCCTACGCACAGGCAACCGCACAAGAGGCCGCAAGGTCCCGCGCGAAGGCTGCCCCCCAGACCGCCACACAAGGTACCACCCCTACTAGGAGTGGGGCCTCGACCCCTGCCCCTGACAGGTCCCTCGACGAGCTCAGACTTGCCCTCCCCGGAGTTTCCAAGGCTGAACTCGTGCGTGTACATGCGATTCTACATCAGACTTCGCACACCGGACCCCTGCCCGCGAGGAGAAACGGATCTAGCCGACAGATCCTTGCCTCCTTCGCCGGCTCACCCCCGAATATTCTCACCCGCAAGTCTATTACGGTCATGCGGGACGACTGTTCCTCTGCACTTGTGGCGACCCCTCAATCGCCTATCCGTGCTGTCTCTTTTGAGTGGCTCCCGTTGGGTGATGCTCGCATCACCCTCGACCAGATTCCCACCGATGCTACTGTGGAAGCCCTCACGCCTGTCATTCAGGCGGTGGCCCCCAATTCTGACATCCCGGTCCGGCTGATTCCGTATCTCCCGGTCTCTATGGTCAAGTTCACAGCCGTCCCTCTTGAAATCGACGGAGAGAACATTACGGAGGACTCTTTCTCCGCCTGTCTTCGCCGCCACGCAGTTTGGAAACCTGTCAAACTGACAGCGCCTATCAAATGGATTTCCAGAAACACGGATGGCAACTACGGCACCATCCTTGTCCAATTTGCCGACGTCAAGAAGGGGGCGCTTCTGCGCAAACTTCTCCGCCACTTTATCTGGTATGGGGGATGGTCGTTTATGCCCCGCCAATTTTATGTGAAGGACAAGCACCCTAGGTGCGGGAAGTGCCAGAGATGGGGGCACGGAACGCGCCAGTGCTGGGCTGACCGCCCCACATGTGTTTACTGCGGTGAGAATCACTATGTTGAAGATCACTCTGACGTCGCCTCGTGCTGCCAATCGGCGGCATCCGGTCAGATTTGCCCGCACCCCCCCAAGTGCGCCAATTGCTTGCAAGAGCATCAGGCCAGTTGGAGAGGGTGCTCCTTTGCCAAACACGCTGGGGATCAGAATTGGATCCGCAACAAATATATACGCCTCCACACTGAAGGCCGGGACCCCGGTCGTCATGTTCAATTCAGCCAGGATGCCCAGTCGCAGGGCGCCTCCTCTTCAGGTGTTCGCCCTCGTGGGGCAGCGCCCAATCCGTCTTCCAGGGGTAGCTCTGGCCGTGGCCGTGGAGGCCGGGGTCGCGCTAGCCCCCGCGGCGCCACCAGTCGTTGAATTATGCAGATACGCTTTTATTTTCAAAACGTGAACTTGAACAATATACATTTACATGCCCTCCTCGATCGTCTTGTACCCTCAATAGATATCATTTTTGCCCAGGAACCGCGACATTCTGTGCTAAGAAATATTCCCTCTTCGACAAACCCTGATGGTGAAACCATACGCGGCTTCCCCATCCACCCATCCTGGATTCTCATGGAAAGGGGCGGGCCCTCTCGGGTCGTTGCCTACATCTCCAAAACTCTCGCCAATACAAATCCGCGTCTATGCACTCATATAGCGGACCATCCTGACGTCCTCCTGTTCTCCCTCTACAAAGATGGTCAACGGGACCCCATCTATTTACTCAACGTTTACAACGACTCGATTTCCACTGGATTCGCGTACTTGCAGACCATTTCCCATCGGCTTCCTCGCTTGCTGGTCGCCCAGGGTGATTTCAACCTTCACTCCAATTTGTGGGACCACACGGTCACACATGGCAGAGAAGACCCTAATGCGCTGCTTCTGGACGACATGTTTACTGCGTCCGGACTTTCACTTGTCAACAACGACCACGGCTTTACTTTCCATAGCCGAATCGCGGGATTTCGGTCCTCCGTCTTAGACTTGGTATACCTTGATTCGGACACATACCAGGCTAACAACTTTGACTTCCAGAACAGGCCTGACGACAGACACCCGTCTGACCACTCGGCTCTAACTCTCTCCATCGACACAGACATCACCGTCCCACCTTCTCCGGCCCGCATTAAGCGGGATTCGGAGGAAGAAGCTGCTTTCATATCTGACATCTCGGAGTCTATCATTAAGATCCCGTTTGATTTCCCAGATCACACTTCTGTTCACACCGCGTCCCAGGCCCTTCACCGGTCCATTGACGTGTCCTTTCAGGCTAACTCCCGAACCCCCAAGGGGGGTCCTCGGACTCCGTGGTGGACCGCACGATGCTCTGCGGCCCTGGCCACTTTCCGCGACTCTGGATATTCGGCAGAAGCTAACCGAGAGTACCGGTCGGCCATTCGCTCTGCCAGGAAAACCTTTTTCGACACACGAATTCACGAGGTCATCGAGAAGAAGCGCCCGTGGGACCTCATGGCGTGGACCAGACCTCGTGCTACCCCGGACTACAAAGCCATTAAGGTGAATGGTGTTCCCATCTCCTCTCTTTCGGAGCTATGGCCCGGATTACAGCAGTCCTTTGCCTCGGCAGGGGACCGGCCCATCGACTTATCACATCTCGACTCAGCTCCTACGTGGGAAGAGCGAGACTTTCCAGGCTTTTCTTGTCAGGAGTTACGTGAGGCCCTCAAACCCACGTCCAACACCAGCGCCCCTGGCCCTGACCACGTCACATGGCGACTGCTCAAACAGGCGATTGGAGAACATGAGTCCCCGGTCGCCAAGTCCCTCATCCGTCTATTCGACGCCTGCATCAAGCATGGTGTCCACCCTGATCACTTCAAGGAGACGATATCCGCTATCATCCCCAAGCCCAAGAAACCCGATTATTCGCTGCTCAAGGCCTACCGGCCGATTGCGCTGCTCAATGTGATAGGCAAACTGTTCGAGAAGATGATCGCGTCTCGGCTACAGTTTGACGGCATCAAGTATGGCCTGTTTCATCCTTGCCAGTTCGGCGGCACCCCCCAGAAGTCCACCGAAGATGCTGGCACGTTCTTAGTTCACATGGTACGGGAGGCGTGGTCCAAAGGTGAGGACACCTCGTGCCTGGCTTTTGACATCTCGCAGTTCTTCCCATCGGTCAATCACCGGGCCCTTGTGGAGATTCTACACCGGATGGGATTCCACTCATCCTTAGTCCGCTTTTTCGAATCATACCTCGTAGGGCGTTTTACGAAATTCAAGTGGGGCCCGGCCATCTCTGGGCTCTATGACGTCACAGTTGGCGTTGGTCAGGGCTCCGCCGCGTCTCCCATCCTGGCGGGGCTGTATATTGCTCTTCTACTGCACATTCTCGTCCCTGTGAACCGTGCATCCCCAGTCGATTTAGCCGTCTATGTTGATGACGGGGTCTTCGTCGTCTCTTCGGAGTCCCTCACCTACAACACAGACATCTTAGCCAGATATTACCAGCATATGAGCGCCAGCTTCGCGGCGCTCGGACTCAAGATTGAACATGACAAGACGGAATTCATACATTTCACGAAATCTGACCTCGCTCGCCCTCGCATCGACCTGGGCGAAGCTCCGTACACAGGCGACAACCTCCTTCCCCCTCAAGAGGTTTGGCGCTACTTAGGTTTTTATTTAGATAGGCGGCTACTTTTCCATGATCACGTCTCCTTCTATTCCACACGTGCTATTTCCAGCGTCCGGGCTATGCTTATGCTCGGCAACTCTGTTCGAGGCATCTCGCCAACACACAAACGACTCTTGTATCGCTCATGTGTCGTCCCTATCCTGACTTACGGGTTCCGCCTGTGGTTCCGTCCCAAGGGCCACGGCGTCATTGGACACCTTAAGAAAATCCAGCAAGTTCAAAACGTTGCCGCCAGGTGGATCACTGGCGGTTTTCGCACCATGCCCATCAAGGGCCTAGAAGCTGTCGCCGGACTTGTCCCAGTCTTTCTGTGGATACGGCGACTTTTCAAGAGATCATGCTACCGCGCGAGGACGCTCTCACGGTCGCACCCCACACTGTCCATCTTGCCATCGACTCACTGGCCTAGCAACCGCCTGGCTGTCAGATCCACTCACTCGATGCAACCGGACGACACTTACCCGTCGCCGATCAAGTTCATCCACCAAACTGCCTCCCATGTCACTGAGAAGTTTGCTATTTTTGACTCAGAGGCCAGGCCCGGCTCACGAGTCGTTGACCTCTTTTCTCACCACATCCGCGTTGACACTGACCATCCTACCAAGAATTCAGACCTCTTTCCCCAGTGGCTCACTGAATTCAAGCGTGCTTTGGACACTCACCTGTCCGACCCAACCGGACTCACCTTTTTCACCGATGGTTCAGTCCAAGATGACCCGGGATTACAGACCGGCAGCGCATACGAAGCCTACTATTTGGGCCGGCGCATCGCTTCCGTCAAACATTCTTCAGGGTATGCCGTCTCCAACGATGTGGAGATGTTTGCGCTCTCCTCTGCCCTACGTTGGGCCTGCGAAGCGGGCACCACGGTTATTCATGTCTATTCGGACTCGGAATTTTCCCTCGGGGCGATTCTTGACACCAAAATGCACTCGCAACAGAAAATCAGCGTAGCCACCTGCAAATTACTCAGGCGGTGGTTCCTCCAAGATGCTTCCCGCACCCTCCACCTACATTGGTGTCCGGGGCACTCCGACATTGCCCAAAACGAGTCGGTCGATAAACTAGCTAAGTCAGCCTGCATTCCGCACACTGAACGTAGCCGACGCGACTTCACATTCGCCTATTGCCGCAAAAAAGCCTCTGCGTCCATGCGCAGGAGCTGGCGGGACCTCACCTCCCTGCCAGGCGGCCTTGGGCATCAATTCCTCATTCACGGGGTCAAGTCGTTCCCGTCCCACACCAACGGTGGCGGACATGTCATGGCCGCTCAAGGCCTTTCTAATCCCATGACGGCTCGAGTCACACGCGCCCTCACCAACCATGCGCCTACAGGCGAATACCGCACAAGATTCTTCCCCAGGGAGGGATCGTTGTGTCGCAGGTGCAACATCCCGCACACTAGACAACACATCCTGTTCGAGTGCCCACTCTACACCCGCAACAGGACCAAGATTTCCAATCTCCGCACACTCGCTCAATCGCCCAAGGGCTTCGAGTGGCTATTCAAGTTTCTCACCGACAACCCCAGGGCATTCACATTTGACCACGCCCCCTCGGATATCCCCTTAGGTCCAGAGGACGACTTCCGACCACCGGAAGACCCCCTCCACCCCGACACCGGTGACGGCCGGCCTAGACAAGGCTTCCTAGACGAGCTCTGGGCAGTCTTCGTAAGACCCGAAGATGTATGGCATAGGCGATTGGACTAGCCCGTCCCCCCCCATATTTTCTGTATTTTGTATAGTCCCTTACCCGGCTCCCCGTCTCTTACCCAGACCCCTTGGTGCAATTTCCCACAGGTTACGCACGTTATCACTAGGCTTTTTGTAGGTTACTTATTAGTTACAACACGGCCTTTCTAGTTAGTTTCATCGCTCATCTTCCATCTGTGTAGTCGTACATAGACACCGCTCACTCCCTATCGGGAGCGGTATAGAAATGTCACCTGATTAAAAAAAAAAAAAAAAAAAGAGCCATCAACCGAGGTAGGGGGGGGTCACTTGGAATGTCTAAAAAAAATTTTGTAATGATGAAAATTTCGGGCATTGGGCACTTTGTACACATTCTGAGGCAATCGTCACACTTGTAAGGTGTTCGCAGTGCATTTGGATCATAATATTTGGAAATCATCGCAAAGAGGCGGCGAGATGTGCGGAATGAATAATTTTGTGAACTTGTTAGCAGACCAACTTCTTAGATGCTTGAGGCCACATACACCGCGGTTCCCCCACCCTGTACCCCCCATTTTGCCTCGCAGCATCATTGCACGCGTCGATTGACGCGGCAAATGGGAATGCGAGGGTGGAGAGGAAGGGTGGAGTGGCCCTGAGATGGCGCGCGGGTGTCCATCGGGGAGCACTTGTATACCAATAACTTATACTATAAGCACAAGCGTGGGCGCGGGCACGAATTTGGCGCAAGTACAGGTGCGGGTAAGATATGGGGCCACCATTCGCTCGGGATGAGGAATATGGTACAGGCGCAGGCGGTGACGGGGTATGGGTGAAGCTGGGGATGCGAGCGAGTGTGCGCGGGCAAGGGCTGGGGTGGGAGCGAGGACGTGGGGTGCGGACGGCGGGTATGGGTGAGGCGAGGGTGCTAGCAGTGGCCGTATGTGTGGTGAGGCCTGAGGGCTCTCGTTTGTAGTCTGCCCGTCATGCTTTTTGCGGTCCCGTTCGCCCATATGGCCCGTTTGCGACCAGTCAGTTGCGCTGCTCTTGTTTGTGATCCGTTTGCCATCTGCTGTGGCTCGTTTGACCCCGTCACCGCCTGTGTGAATAAGTGATGTTGAGTTTGTTTCAGGATTGGGCAGCGCATGGGCGTGTAGGTAGATTGGGGGCAGGCAGGTAGTCAGCAAGCATGGAGGTGGTGCGGTGATTACCTTGTGTAATCTGGGGGGTTTATTGGTAAGTGTGCGCAGCAGCAGCACGCGGACACTATTCAAAGATCTATTATATCGTTGTGAAGCTGAAATGAGAAGCTATCGCGGAGAAAAAGAAAAAACAAGACGCACTTTATGAAACCTTTCGATCACGCTCAAGAGCGCGAGAATCCATTTTGCATCCGTTGCAGATGCATATCACCTCGTTCTTTGTCGTCATTATTAGGTCTTCGATTGTTGGATTCATAATCAAGTGTCCGTCGTACCATCATCATTCGGATCTCAGAAGCGAGAAGGCTGACGTAAGTATAACATACCAAATGCGGAAAAAACATACTGTATTAGGAAGGAGGGGGGGGTCACCCAAGGAGTCTTAAAAAAATAAATCGACCCCGTTGGATTTTTTAAATTTTGGTTCCCCCAGGCTTGCACATGACCATTCTGGCGACTTAGGCTTGGCTCAAACACAACAAATCTTTTCGAATCAGTCAAAAGTGGAAAGGGGCCAGGACGCTGGTCCGACTGTAAGCTCAATGTTTGGTGGGCCTTGGTTGTTGTTCTGTCAATGATCACCGCAGGAATAGCACCATCTTCCGCAAGACGTCTTTCCGTCTCAACAAAGGTGATAAGATAGATGCTTTGACAAAGAATAAGATTATCCGATTGCCCTTGAGCTTCAAAGCTCAGGGGAATGATACCGATTGGTTTGTTCAAAGCGCGTTTAGTCCGCTACAAACACAACTGGCGCCGTTCTTCTGCCAAAGATTCTATTTCTTTCACGTAAATAACCCTGGAGGGCCAGGTCAGCACTCCGCCAGCTCGGGAGGTGCATGTCTTCGGGCAGTTCGTCTACTTGAGGCCACCTGTGGGAGCAGCATTCAAATTGAGGCATAGCACAAACAAAATGCCAAATGGCTGTGGCTTTTGTTGGTCCAAAGCAGTATGTTGGGGTACCGTTTTCGTAACCAAAACAAGTTCCTTTTGACGTGATCAAGGGCTTCCTCGGGTGAAGACAGTAGACATATTCTGTTACCCAGAAAATAAGAGGACATCCCGTGTGCAACCACCTCGAATGTATAGCTATTGTTGGTTGAGAACTAGGTGCTTATCAGCATCTTCTTGACGAGCATGTCTTGACCTACGATTCCCCCATTACTAACAAAATTACACCAACACATATTTTTCACCGGAACGATGCTGTGGTAAATAGATGATGGTTGTTCAATCTGATTTGGGTGGCTGGGAGGAGGCTGGTGTAATTCCAAACATTCGAAATCTTCATCCCTAGCAGATGGCGATTGATCCTAAGCTCCCTCGCGGTATCCGCTGTTGCAGTAATATGGTGAAAGAGGTTATGATACATCAATAGCAACACATCAGGAAAAACTACATTCTCTAGTTACTCGTAATTAGTTATAATTTCTGCTAACTATCAGTTTTTATGATTATTGGCTTTTAGGACCTTTTATCTAGGTCCCTAGTACTAACTGGTGCTAATTAGAACTATTTATTACTGATTATATCCCCGATTATGAAATAGGAGATGGGCAGGTATGCATATGTGTTGGATATGGCTATTTCTGAGCCCGAGAGCCCTCAATTAACATGGTTACCCACTACTGGTCCCCTGCAATTGCCACAGTCATTAAAATCTACTGCTAATTTCACCTAATCACTGGGATTTAGTGTTAATTTTACCTAATTATCAGGATTTGGCACTAGTTTTACCTAATTATTGGGATTTACAGCTAATTTCATCCCATTATGCCACATTAGCCATAATTTCACATATTATCTCAATCATTATCCAAATAGCCAGCAAATGATATTTGATTCAAATGGCATCAGATTCAGATTAGATAACATCAGATTAGATAGGGTGGTACCAGGTATCAGTGAGGTAGAATGAGTTGTTGGCAGTGGAGGAGGCAGATGGGGTGGTATTAGATATTATTAGATATGTATAGGTATTAGTGTGTTGTATCAAAGACAATCTACGAATGGTAATGACTGGGCGCGATTACATAATCAGTAAAGCGCAAATAATTCTAAGTCAATATACTGAGTGAGCTTGTATCTCAACACTTCCCCTCAAGCGAAACGAAGGGTCTTGAGCTTGTAAGTAAGTAGATATACCTCATAATATAATAGAATGTATTGAGTGATTGACTTGAGATGGTCAAAACGAGTATGAATTTTTGTTGAAGTCAAAATGTCCCGATTTGGACGTTTGATTGCTGACCGAGCGATTGTTGATTCCTCTTGGGCGCTTCCTCGAGGTTCAACTTCTGTGGCCATACTAGATAGGTGAGTTGGTCCTCCTAGATGTCCTACTAACCCTCTATCTTCCCTAGGTATGTCTCTTGGATCCTGATAATCGACTCCTGCTGTCCTGATCTCCAAGATAGGTGAGTCCTCCTGGGTAGGCTGACTATAGGCTCCTGGGGGTCTCCTGGCACGAAAATCGCGACGGATAATCGCTTCTGAGTCGGTTGGGGTGTCGCTTTGAGGGCCTATTAGATTGGGAGATATCGGTGGGGTTTTGGGAATGATGGATTTGTGTTTGGACGAAGGTGCGTCCGTTGCGCGGTCGTTCCTCGACGGTTTCGGCTGATTCCTGGACCGTTCGATAGCGGTTTCCAAAGGCTTCAATTCGCGTCTATTCGCGCGCGGCGATTCGGTCGGGTCTTTTTCGGTGGCTGGCCTAAGTGGGTTGGACAAAGATAGGTATGTTGCGCGATCATTTTCCGGCGGTTTTGGCTGATTGTTGGACCGTTCGGGAGCGGTTCCCAAGGCCTTCAAAACTTGCCTATTAGCGCGCGGTAATTCGACAACTTTATTTCCGGTGCTTCGGCTGGGGCTGGAGATGTTGGGCGCATTCTTCCCCTCGATCTGGACGGTTCGGGGTGTTGGGAGGTCGTTCCTACCGTGGTAAGCGTTCTCCTTAACCGTTCCTGATCGCCTTTCTGCCCTACAGATCCCATAACTCGCAGAATCTTCATCAAAATCAGTGTAACGGCCTTCAGCCACTTCCAGTTTCATTTTTCGGGGTTTAGGGTGTTCGGTTTGTATTGTATGATCTTGTTCTTCAATAAAATTGGGTTTATCTTCTTTGTCTGGTGTGATTTCGCGCGGATTCGCGTTTTTCGACAACATCTCGCTCGCGATTGGGATTTCGATATGGATTTCGAGTGTTTTATGGTCGGAATTGATTTGGTATGTATTTTGACTCTCGGGGGTTCGATCGACGGTGCGCGGCGGGGGTCCTAGAGTGGATAGGGCAGGGGTTTCTTCACAGGGGTATGAGATATCGCGGGGTATATCCGACTCTTCGTCGGTGCCCTTCGTTTCCTCTTCCTGTGGTTCCTGACCTTCTTTTTCTCCTCCTCTCCTATAGCATCCTTCGTCGTGAACATGCCCTGCGCTCGTGCGCGATTTCGCATTCTTTTCCTTCATCTTTTCTTCAGGCTCTTCCCCTCGCTTTCCAGCTATTACCATCGCGTTTTCGGCGCGTTTTTCGGCATGTGCGTGGACGGATCGTGAGGCGGCCTTGAAAAAATTTATTTTGTTCTCAAACATGTTGGCAAGCCTTGTCCAGAGCTGCGCGGAGGTTTTCTCCCTCCTCGTCTGGAGGAAAGTAACCCTGCTGATTGTTGCATAGATTACTTCTCGAATGATGGCATCTTTTTGCTCGAAAATGTCGATTTTCATGTAGTGCTCTTCGATTTCGTCGTCGTCGAGCAGTTTCGTGGGGTTTCCTTCTAGGACCCACTTCCCATCCACCTCGCGAAGCTCCTCTGGCTTCGGCGCGGTTCCGTACAGATGACGTTCGAGTCCTTCGTGAGTCAGGAGGTTTATTACCTTCTCCTTGTAGCTGACCCAATTTGAACCAGTGTCTTTGAGGTTTGGAACTTCGAGTGATGACATTGTAGGTTGCCCAGGGCCCATAACCTGTTGGCAGTGGAGGAGGCAGATGGGGGGTATTAGATATTATTAGATATGTATAGGTATTAGTGTGTTGTATCAAAGACAATCTACGAATGGTAATGACTGGGCGCGATTACATAATCAGTAAAGCGCAAATAATTCTAAGTCAATATACTGAGTGAGCTTGTATCTCAACATGAGTGGGGATTGTAAAATAAATGGACCAGGCATGCATGGGGATAATGAGGAGACAAGATAGGAATGAACAAGAACCAACTAGGCATTAGCCATCCTCATTCCTTCAATGTCAAAGAGCTTATAAGTTCCCTGAACATTTGAAGATTCGGAGGCCCCAGACATGGTGGTGCCACTGGTACAAGTTAGCTTTTAAAATATGCCCTCAGAATGACCCACTCACCAGACAGCATCAAATATGTTCACCATCATTGCCCTGTAGAGGACAGGATGCTCCTTTTCGAACAGATCCATCAGTGCTACAAGTCCAATATATACCTGCTCCATCTCTGTTGAACCAAATCCCCGACCATCAGGGCTTTGTGTCTGGAGAATCGCAGCATGAAGCTAAAAGGGAAGATTATTAGTGTTCCTCGAGATCAAGTTCAATATGGTCAAGTTACGGTCGTTGCCACGGAAGCCAGCATGACTTTCGGGATCATGGTAACAACCTGGCCTTTCACCAATGCAGTCGGAAATAGGTCAACATATTTCTCTGCTAGTGTTGGGCTTATGCCACGAAAGAAAGCAGTCTCCAACGTGGAGAGGATGGCAAGATGTTCGAAAGGTTTGCTGCGGTCAATCATCTAGAGTTCATGTCAGCTTTGAGTCAAGTTATAGGGATAAGGGTGATAGCGGCCGCATTGCATAGTAGCCGTGTCGCGCAGTAGCCACGTCGTACAGACTGGGACAGGGGACAAAAGAGCTCGTACTTACCTCGGGAGAATCCCCTGGGAATGTAAATCGGCGCTTCTGTAGCCAATCTTTGACTCGTTGACGATCCCCCATTTTGATTTTGTAGTGGGCGGCACACTGCACAGTGCAGATGGCCCAGAGACTGGTGCGTGTGTTGTGGATGTGTTGCAATGACTACAAACAGTAGTTAGTTGTGCCCCAATTCAGAATGTTAATACAGAAGTTACCAATCTCAGAATCCGCTTGAGGTATGGCCGATCTTGTTGAATGCGTCGGTGGATATCTAGGAGATCAAGCTCTTTACTACGAATTAAAAGGCTTTTGGTGGTCGATTCGATGACTTCGAGTCTGTCGGGGTAAGCATTGACAAAGAGGATATTACTGACGACATCCTGCATATTTAGGCGGATGAGCTCGGTCATTTCATCTGTCTGGTTCAGTAAACTGCCCGGGTGAAGATCCGTTGACAGAGGCCACGCGATGGTCGGGGGGATGGCGTCAGTGTCGACGTCGGTGTCGGTGCAGATATAGGCATCGCTCTGGTCTTCGTCATGCTCTGCGTGATTGATTTTCGCTCCCTCCTGCTTTACATACGCATCGGTTTTCATCCTAGTTGATTTTGTTGTACTTTGGCGCACGAATACCACCTCGTCATCGTCGACCCAGTTCGCAGACTATTCATCAGCGGGGGTACATGAAAAACGGTTGGACACACACCTCCTTCTCGAGTTTCTCCTGCCGCTTCGAAGCCCCCTTGTAGGCTGGCTTAGCCGTTGGGCGGGGTTGAGAAGGGGCCGCTTTCGTACTGGTAGAGACCCGCATTGCAATTTCCTGTTGCTAGAGTGTGAGCTGGGTGTTTCATTGCCAGAAGACCTCCGTATTTACCTTGTTATTCGATCTACCGGAAATCTGCTTCGTCTTCCCCTTGTTGATAATTTTAACAGAGCTTGACTTGACTGTAGTTCGTGCTGATTGAGATTCGAGTTGCTGGATTGATGGCGAAGGCGCTTGATGCCGTGAATTGGTATGATGGTCGGCCGATATAACACCTTGAGCCGCGAGGGAGGGCCTTGAAGGCAAGTCCATATCACGAGGAACTTCGCGGCATGGTTTCGTAGTCGGATGGCCCTTGGACCGAGGCTTGGGTGTGATTGGCATAACCTCCCTAGATTTGATTATGGCGGCTGGACGGCCCTTGGATCAAGCTTTGGATACAATTGGTAGATCGTCCTCAGATTCAGTTGCCGCTCTAGCCTGCGGAAGACGGGAACAGCTAGGTAATGTGAGTTAGACAATATGAAACAGACATATGTGAATACAGACCTAGCGAGTTGGGACAGCATTGGGGCCTCCTCGGGATCCAGTGGAGGGTTGAAGTCATCGGTGTCCAGAAACGCTGTATTCTCATCGGAGCTGACTATACTCTCAGGGCGAGAAGGCGCCCGGAGAGTGGTATCCCCTGCATCATCATCCACGTCGCTGCTGTTAAGCTTACGCCAGTTCGCCCGCTAGACAATACAATGAAACCCCGTACTCAATCGAAAAGACTTGGACTTACCTCTTCCAACATTGTTTGGCTATCAATGAATCCCTCCGAAGAACCGTAACTATCGACCAAGTCGTCCTCACTCTCCTGATTAGACTGTTCGGCCTCGTCGTCGACTTCCATGTCATCTGAAATTGATATTGAGAAATAGATTTGAATGGACAGTGAACGATTACCATCACTCTCAGAAGGGTGAGCCAGATCGGACCCTCCCAAACTGTGCCTAGAGTCAGTGCCGTCGACCTCTGATCCACTGTCATCCATGGCTGGCGGTAGGAATCAGTGGGCTATCGCAATTGGTTTGGATTCATCAGAAATGCTTTCCCCAGCTCGATCTCCGGAATGTTTCGACCTCGTGCGCGCAGTGCCTTTACCATCAGTTAGTAACGTGCCAGGCCCTGCATTAGCACCCTTACCTGCCCCCGATCTCTTTGGTATTTTGGCCTGCTGTCTGAGCGCAGCTGGGGGACCCGGACTGAGTCCAACCTAGACATGAATTATCAGTTATTGGCCCCAGTAGGACCAGGTCTGTATTACCGCTGTTCTCGACACCTTGACTTTTTCAGATCCTCTACCAGGAGTGGAGGGTGGGCGCTTGTTCGACGATTTGGCGCCGCCTGGCATTAGCTCCTCCCACACTGTCAAGTTTCAACCAATCAGGATAATAGAATCAAGTCGGAGATGCTCGGATGCAATTACCGCGGTTTTCCATGGCGGCCCTCTTCGCCAAACGTGGTAACCGTGCGCCTTTGTGAACTGTGTGAATAAATAAATAAATCGGGGAATGCAGGCCCGACTGACCGCCGGCTGCTGTGGCTGTCAGCTCATCGAGACCCCTTTTTTCTTGTTGCTCTTCACGTACCCGCGGGACAGTAGCCTTCCGCGCTCGTACTGAGCCGCGCGATTCCATGACTTGAGTGTCAGCGTCGAATAAGTGAGACATAGCAAGGGAGGGTCAGCGAGGAGTCCGGAATAGGCGACTATGCAGTGAGTGCGAAAAACACAAACAAATTCAAACTCATTCCGAAGGTTGGCCACCTGTGCTACCATGTGACATGCCACCATGCACAATCGCATCTCCGTGTATCGCAACGCAACCCATGACTGCCAGTGAGTTCGCTCAGGATATGACCGCACACACAGGCGTATAACTTATATCACAGGTTCAATCCAATGGTTTTTAGCACTCATTCACCGCCAGCGTATTCCCCAAGTCCAGCGGGTGCCGCCCCACCACCCGTGTTAAGATCTTAGGCTTTCAATCTGCCCGCGCCACTCTTGGTGCCAACTGCTGTTGGAGTGCAAGCTCACTCAGTATTATTGACTTAGAATAATCACTACTCAACATACACCATACATACTATCTAATAATATCTAATACCCCCCATCTGCCTCCTCCACTGCCAACAGGTTATGGGCCCTGGGCAACCTACAATGTCGTCACTCGAAATTCCAAACCTCAAAGACACTGGTTCAAATTGGGTTATTTACAAGAAAAGGGTAATCAACCTTTTGACTCACGAAGGACTTGAACGGCACCTGTACGGAACCGCGCCGAAGCCACAGGAGCTTCGCGAGGTGGATGGGAAATGGTTCAGCAAAGAAGAACCCACGAAACCACTCAACAAAAATGAAATCAGGAAATACGAAACGAATATCGACCTTTTCGAGCAAAAGGAGGCAATTGTTCGAGGAGTAATCTATGCAACAATCAGCAGGTATACACACCTTCGAATATACAAAGAAGAAACCTCCGCGAAGCTCTGGAACAAGCTCGTTAGCCTTTTCGAGAACGAAGAAGACAATTCCTTTATGGCCATACTGCGATCCCTTCGAACTGCCGAAAAACGCGCCGAAAACGCGATGGTAATAGTGGAGAAGCAAGGGGAAGAGCCTGAGGAAGAGTTGAAAGAAAAGAATGGGAAATCGCGCACGAGCGCCGGGCATGTTCGCGATGAAGGATGCTATAGAAGAGGAGGAGAAAGTGAAGGTCAGGAACCACAGGAAGAGGAAACAATGGACACCGACGAAGAGTCGGATACACCCCGAGATATCTCATACCCCCGTGAAGAAACCCCTGCCCTATCCACTCTAGGACCCTCACCGCGCACCGTCGATCGAACCCCCGAGAGTCGAAACACATACCAAATTAATTCCAACCATAAACCGCCTGAAATACGTCTTGAAAACCCAATTGCGAGCGAGATGTCGTCGAAAAATGCGAACCCGCCCGAAATCAAACCAGATAAAGAAGACCGACCAATTTTTATTGAAAAACGAGAATATACAATACAAGATGAATACCCTATACCCCGAAAAACCGAACCCGAAGTGGTAGAAGGCCGTAAAATCGACATTGATGAAAATTCCGCGAGCGATAGGATCTGTGGGACAAAAGAGCGATCAGGAGCGGTTATAAGGAACGCTTACCATGGTAGGAACGACCTCCAAGCAGCCCGAACCGTCCAGATCGAGGGGAAGAACGCGCCCCACATCTCCAGCCCCAGCCGAAGCATCGAAAAGAAAGTCGTCGAGTCACCGCGCGCTAATAGGCACATTTTGAAGGCCTTGGGAACCGCTCCCGAATGGTCCAACAATCGACCGAAACCGCCGGAAAATGATCGCGCGACGGATGCATCTTCGTCCAACCTACTTAGGCCAGCCACCAAAAACAACCCGACCGAATCGCCGCGCGCGAATAGACGCGAATTAAAGCCCTTGGAAACCGCTATCGAACGGTCTAGGAATCAGCCAAAACCGTCGAGGAACGCTTGCGCAACGGACGCACCTTCGTCCAGCCCAAACATCAACCCTCCCAGATCTCAACCAGATTCCCCCAGCTCAAGGGACTATCAAAGCGACCCCAGAAGCAACCCGGAATCGCCCAGTCGTCGCGCTTTTCGTGGCAAGAGGCCTCCAGGATCCTACAGAGTGTCAGCAAGCGATATCTCACCTGAACCAGGGGGAGTGGCACCAGCCCTCCAAGGAATCAATCTCCGAGACTGCAAAGGGATACCTGATAGAAAGGGGAAGTCAGAAGGGCATTCAGCAGAGGGTACTCACCTTCTCGAGCCAGCCATAGATGTTCAACCTCGAGGAAGCACCCAAGAAAAATCAACCATCGCTCGGTCAGCGATCAAACGTCCAAATCGGGACATTTCGACTTCAAAAACAATCAACACTCGTTTTGACCATCTCAAGACAATTATTCAATACATTCTATTATATTATGAGGTATATCTACTTACTTACAAGCTCAAGACCCTTCGTTTCGCTTGAGGGGAAGTGTTGGAGTGCAAGCTCACTCAGTATTATTGACTTAGAATAATCACTACTCAACATACACCATACATACTATCTAATAATATCTAATACCCCCCATCTGCCTCCTCCACTGCCAACAACTGCAGCTTTTCCCCCTTCTTAATTTACATTACTGATAATCTACAGCGGCTGCAGCTGCAGTATCCAGTCTGAACCTCTGGGAGGTCTAGATCCCATTTCGTAACTAACTATATAGTATTTTCTATATCATCATGACCGTCTGCCCGGGCTGCACTGTGCATTTTTCTTCACGCGGCTTTTCGCAACATATTCTCACCACCACGAATCCAGCATGTATGGGTATTTTGGAGCGAAGCCTTCAGGCCGCCGCCTCCTACCCCCACGCGCCAGGAGACGACTGGGAGACCGATAATGAAATGGAAGTCGACCCGCAACGTGAGGACCCACCCCAGCCTGATACTTCCGATGGCGCTAATGGAGGCGCTGATAACAATATCAACATGGCTCCGATTGTCCACAAAGATAATCAATCTGAACATGGGAACGGGGTTTCGGACGAGGACGAGGACGAGTTCCTTTGGGGTGATGAGGAAGATGATGAAGGAGGTGTAGTTCGGGACGATTACGATGCACTGGAGTCAGATGGGGATGAAGAGTTTTGGCCGCTACCCGAGGTCCCTGGGGACCTCGATTCGAATCAGCCTCCCCCTCCAGCACAACCTCCCCAGCCGGCAGGTGGGGGTGCGAGCACTACCAGTAGCAGGGAACCGAGAAAACCATTCGTTGAAATGCTAGAATCCTCTCGAGCTGGTGAACCCCTTCCGCAACGTGTTGAGAAGCCGGGATATAGTGGTTACAGAACAGGTCCCGTCGACAGCGAGAATCCGTGGGCCCCTTTCAACAGCAAACTCGATTGGGAGTTAGCGCGATGGGCGAAGCTCCGAGGCCCAGGATCGACAGCTGTCTCAGATTTATTGGGTATTGATGGTGTGAGTCAGCTTCGACCGCATCTCGCCCTATGTTGTTAAAGTCATACTTTTCTTACAGTTCCAAGACAAGCTTGGACTTTCATACAAAAATTCTCGAGAATTGAACCAAATCATTGATACTCAGCTTCCCAACGACCGGCCGCGCTTCGAACGAGGGGAAATCAAAGTCGCAGGCGAAGCTTTCGACATCTACTATCGAGATCCCCTCAAATGCGTGAAGGCCCTATTCGCAGACCCCGAGTGTGCTGGCAATCTTCTTCTCAGGCCCGAGCGGCACTTCACGGATGCCAGTAAGGAAGATCAGCTTTACCATGAAATGAATACGGGCAGGTGGTGGTGGGATACTCAGGTGACCAAATTACTTTTCAAACTTCAGTTCATCACTCAAGACCTCCCCAAATTTAGCAAACCCTCGACAGGAACAACCCCGGCGGTACAATCATACCGGTTATAATATCTTCTGACAAAACCCAAGTCACTGTTTTCGGATCTAAGCAAGCCTATCCCGTTTATCTGACCATCAGCAACATCCCAAAAAATATCCGTCGCAAACCATCTCGTCGTGCGCACATACTCCTCGCATACCTCCCAACGACAAAACTCAAGCACATCACCAGTGAACCTGCGCGTTGACGTGCAGTTGTAAATTTATTTCACACCTGTATGCGACGTATCCTTGCTCCCCTCACACCAGCCGGAATCAATGGCAAACTCATGGCCAGTGGAGATGGGGTTATACGGCGAAATCATCCAATCCTTGCTGTTTACACCGGGGATTATCCCGAACAGCTATTAGTCACAGGTATCAAGTCAACTTCGTGCCCGAAGTGCAAGGTTACTAAAAAAGACTTGGGTAACCCGGCCGCGCCACTGGATGATCGCAACCTCGAAGGTGTTCTCCAGGCGCTCGCATTGGTAGACGATGACCCATTGGGGTTCGCTCATGCTTGTAAACAAAATGGGATAAAGCCGGTTGTCCATCCGTTCTGGGAGGATCTACCATACGTGAATATATATAGATCTATCACATCCAACATTCTACATCAGGTTTACCAGGGCATCGTCAAACACCTCATCTCGTGGATAGAACAACTGTATGGTCGCAAGGAAATTGATGAGCGTTGCAAGCGATTCCCTCCAAACCACCACATTCGGTTATTTATGAACGGGATCTCCTCCTTATCTAGAGTTACCGGGAGAGAGCATAGCCAAATGTGCTCATTCCTGCTTGGTCTTATTGCTGAATCACCCTCGCTTAGTGTTTCGCGCAATGTTACTGCGCAGAACCGGAAACGCG